>ATSW01129223.1:0-11072 GCA_000444245.1 Botryllus schlosseri | reverse complement strand
CGAATTAGGACAATATGTTGCCCTCATGTATGTTAATTAGGTGCTCTCGCACAATATGTTAGAATTGAACTACTTATCTTCATTTCTGGTTGGAACTTTCTGTCCTTACGAAGTAGTTTAGCCTGAAAAAACTTTCTTGACTTGTAAAGGACAGAGGGTTTTACATAAAAAAAACTTATTTTTAACGAAATCTGGACCTATGAAGAATTCCAGTAGTTACATCACGCATTATGGATAGTAGAAATAATTAAAATTTGTTGTAGCACTACGAAAGATACTTTCCTACATTCTCTGGTAGAAAGTGTCTGTCCTAATTAAGTAGCTGGCCAAGAATGGAGAAAGAGTGTTCAGCACCGGCAGTTGTTGGCTGGCAACACTGAAGTTGTGCGTACACTGCTGGTGACACATCGTGTTGCGTCATTCTGAAAATTTTGTCCAGATCATAATTTTTCATCATGCATTGCTTGATATAAGATCCAATGCCCACGCAGTCTTGCTTCAATTAGGATATCGCGGTACGTTTAGCATGAGCATAAAACTATAGAGATTGTACAATCTCTATAATAAAACCAAGTCAACCTAATGGTTTCATTTGACCGTTTATGATTCACAATGAGCAGACAATGGGCCGTCTACAACGGTATAAGATAGGCTAATAAAGTTACAAGCTGTAAAATGTCAAATGATAAGTTCACCGACAGTGCAAACATCTACGATACTTACGAATAGGGCTGGGAAAAATCGAGTAGGCCTACCTGAGTGATTCGATTCTGAATCAGTCATTATGCTTCGAGTCGAGTCAAGTATTCGAGTATCACTCATTATTACGTAATAACAGTACATAAGCATAAGTTGTCAAGGTTCAAATATGTTCCTTTTATGTCATCACAAAGAATATAATATCTGTTAGCCATCATATTAAATATATTTTGGTATTATTTCGACCCTACCGACTTCATTTCACTTTGTGACAATGTTGTCGAAGGATCATAACTTCGGAAATGTGTTAATTCCGGTATCGTTCGTATAGCTTTGTGCTATATGTTTCGTATGCTGTGATACGGCTAATAAAGGTTTCAAGGCCTCCCCAGTGGAAAATAGTATCGAAACCATAATTCTCGTCGATAAAAGATATTTCAGTGGCGATGGGCGTTTAATTTCGGTACTCGAAAAAATCGTCTTTTGCTACTCGACTCGAATCGTTGAAATAATTACTCGATTCAGATTCGAGTACTCGAATCATTGTGCCCAGCCCTACTAACGAAATGCAGGTTGCAAAAAAATTTTTAACTTGTAAACAATTTTGACATTTTCTTGACCTAATGCTACAATTTTGACAAAATTTCGACTTTTTTGACATGTCAAAAAAAATCGCTGTGTACTTATGACCAAAAATGACTTCCGCATGTTTGCCGAAACCATCGTTATATAGGCCTATATACGTCCATTGTCCAATCATAGCAATGTACATCGTAGCGTAGGTTGTAAATTGCTATTCCAGGGGTTATTAAAGTATGGATCGCGAAGGGTATAAATTTGGGTCACAATCACCCAAAGCGATTTCTAAATTTCTTACAAGAACAAAATTTCTTCGCGCGATATCCTGTGTTTAATTTGTACCTCTACAAAGTCACTTTGTTGAGTAGGTCATTGCGGTCAATGTCCCTCAAATTTCAACGACTACTTCACCTCGGAGACAAAAGCGCACAAGCACAGCATACGCGCGTCAACGAAGAACAACTACCATATGATCAGGACTGAATACAAGAAAACGCATTGCTCTATCAAGTATGCCGGACCCCAATTGTGGAACAGCATCTCGCCGACTATCCGACAGTCGTCGAGCATGTCCGCATTAAAGTCGAGATACAAGCTTCCTCCGCCACCCTCGACCTCCGCCACATGCCACCTCTTTTTGTCGCTTGCGTCTTATATTCTCTGCATTACTTTTCATTCAGTGTGTATGCCTCTTATTTACTTCGCCTAGGCTAAGGTGGGTGTCTGATCTTAAAGGCTACTCCAAGTTGTTTCGACACCTTCCCATCTTTTCATTGTATCGCAGTCTTGTGATGTTTTGAAACGATGAAAATATTAATAAACCTGATTGATTGATTGATTGGCCTACTATAACCAATAAGCGAGCCACGCAGAAAAATCGCTACTACGATGGAATGATCATGAAAATGTGCCGACCTGCGTGTATTAAACAAATTTGTTCGATGGATGTCATGATAAGATTTGTGTGACATTGGTTTCTTTGGAATGGTCTAACCCAGGGGTGGGCAAACTTTTGAGCTCGCGGGCCGCATTCAACATCTGAATCAATTCGCGGGCCGCACTATGTAAAATTGGGATTATAAATCAAAACACAATATTGGTATTGATTGTATAGCGAGGACATTGAGATAATATACATACTTATTTAAAACAAATCAAACATTGCTTTGATGATATCGTACAAGCGTCAGAAACAGTGGCGAGATTTCATAGGCTGGCCGACCTCAACCAATTCGCCAAAACTATATAGAGATGAAAGTTGGTTGTCCCGATTCTCAGAATAGGATTGAAATTTAAAACTGTGAGCAGCGATTTGTTCGTAGATTTTCTAATTCCACTTTTGGTTCAGTTCCAGGACACACAATGCTGACAGCATCATAACAATGTTAGCTTCGAACACGCTCCTACTATGTGTAGATAAAATCTATATACCCAATTCTATGCATACAGTGAACGAATACCTACGACACGCGCGAATCGTTTTTAATAATAATAATCACTGAAATAATTGTAACTGAAGTGGCCAACCTGAAATCACGCTCGTCATTCGAATTATGTCAATCGTATCTCGTTTAGGATTTCTGTGATGTTCAGCATTGAAACCTTTCAAACTGCGTGGGCCTTGAGATCGGGCTGTCGCGCCAGAAATTGNACATAAGAAACAAGATAGGAAGTATTTACCTTAGAACAGTGGTTCTCAAACTTTTCAAGACACGCCCCCCTCCTTATGATGGTGAAAGATTTCGTGCCCCCTTATCGTCATATCACAAAACGCCACGAAGATACTAGCAAACCTAACGGATAGTTTGATGGCATGGAAGGTTACGACTGTGGATGACAGATATGAAATTGAGACCGAATACAGAGCAAAAATCATGATTTGGATGTAAATCGCGCGAAGCGCGAAATTTTTTTTATTCAAGATCAGCTTTGCGCCCCCCTTCAGATGCTTTCACGCCCCCAGTTTGTGAACCAGTGCGTTAGAGTTATTATGATTAAATATACTAGGAAAAATTTAATGAAGTCCCCGCATTAATTTGATTTTTAGTACGCATTTTATCAATATTTCTGATATTTCTATTTCTCTTTAGACTCTCGGGGGCCGCACAGAACGGTGTTGCGGGCCGCATGCGGCCCGCGGGCCGTAGTTTGCCCGCCCCTGGTCTAACCTGAGCTGGTATTACTCGGGCACGGAAGAGGTGGGGAAAGAACGCGGCCGTAACTGCCGCACAGAAATGAAACAACTTTGTTCGCAATTGTGAACACACAGAATATTCCTAATCGCTTAACGCCACCGGGGACCGTCGGGCTGCTTCGAACCAAGGGTGCGCAACGGTATTTCGAGGCCACCCTTTCCGCCCACGCCTGGACTCATCTCATGGAGTCATAAAGTTATGGCCGATATGCCGAGGCGGCCAAAATGCGGTGCGAAAAACGCGCCGGTACTCAGTACTCACAGAGGAAAATAATGCACGCCAATTTGAAATCGCGTGCGCCGGAGATGTTTCATAAAGCTGCTTTGGGTATAGAGCTGTTGTCTGTGCGTTCTCTCTGTCATATGCATGCCCGTAAAACGTACCATACTAATATTAAAAATGCATTCTTTATCATGTCTGCGGACTGGGTCGCGAGTTGCCACAAAAATTCAGATTTGGGTCGCGGACAAAAAGTTTAAGAACCACGCGGTAGCTGTAGTCCAATTGTTCATTCTTTATAAGCGCCTAGATGGCCGGCTCGGAATAGTCGCTTGCTATCTGAGCCTCATAGTAGCCTACAATTACCCGCAGAGGAAAATGATGCGTTCCGTGAAGAAATGCCAATTTGGAAGAATATGGACGCTTCCATGCCATACCGCGTTGCAATGATCTGGTTCGCAGAGAGAATGATCACCAGGGTTTGATTATTACGGGGAGTAGGCTATATTACGCCTGTATTTCGAAATTATTGAATATATATTTAGAATATTTCCGCGAGCGATCGTGAGCAAAGAGTCTTGCGCTGCTAAAGCTGTTGACTCGTCGTCCTCGTCGTTCAACTATACTCGACAGAAAATATCATCGCTCTATCAAATATGCCCGACCTGATTTGTGGAACAGTACCTCGCCGGCTATCCAAAAGTCGCCGAGAACGTCCACATTCGCGTCGAAATACAAGCATGCAATTTCTACCGAATAAATACCATAGTCAGCCCTCAAGGTAACCGGACCACGGCCTGACATATCGATCTCGCCTTCCGTCGCATGTACTACCTCATTTTGTCGCTTGTCCTTATGTATTATCTTCTTTTACTCTACATTCAGTGTGCATCTGCCTTCTCTTTACATCGCCCACACTCTAAGGCAGCGGTTCTCCACCGGGGGTCCGCGAGTCATTTTTAGGGGGTCCGCGACACCACTAAAGCTGTAAAATAATCGATAACCTAATTTGTATTTTTTAATTAGGGAAAGCATGAGACAGTTTCGCTTCATAATTGCTAAAACCTTAGGACTCGTCTGAGATGAAATATCAGACTGTGTAAAATCATTTTAATTGTCAAATTGCCAATAGCCTGCCAATGCATACATATTTCTGCTTAGAGTTGTTTTGTTGGGGTTTGTGGAAAAATGAAATGTTGGAGATAGCAAGGGCAAACAGGGTGACTTAGAAATGTTTGCAAAACATTTTGGATTTGGAGTTGTTAGTCTCAGCAAATTAGTAAACAATCGTTTGAAATAAAAATTCCTCAATCTATTATTCTAATCCGTCCAAATAATGGAATTGAAAAATCGCCACAAAAACCATANTTCTCCTGTGACCTAACCACTAAATAACTTCAATATGAGATGCTAGATAGAAATGACTAGGCTGGACGTGATATGTTCATTAAAAACTCACACCAAGAGCTGTCGTCGGAAGCGTTTCGCGTTAATATTATAGTCGCCATCACCTATCTTTGTGAAAATGGATTTTCGGCACTCGTTCATATCAAATCGAAGACGCGTATTTCCACGAAAATAAATACAGCTGTAAAATTTGCTTCGAAATAACATAAGTCTACCAAATTTCTACATATAGTGGGGTGTTATTTGCAATAAAAGTCATTTTGTGGCTGTTTATCACTAGCCTACTATTAATATTTGCACAAGACAGATGACGGTTGCACGATAATTGAGCTAATTTTGAACGAAAACTTTGAGGGGGTCCGCAGGGGTCCGTGACGGTCCTAAAGGGTCCGCGAAGACAAAAAGGCTGAGAACCACTGCTCTAAGGGTTAAGCGTAGAGAGTGTGTATTCACACCCTAACGGTTGAAAAGGGTGGTACACGAAAACAGAACATAACTCATAAATATATTGCGGTAATAAATCCTACGTGCCTACCAGCATAGCTTCATGCCTAAATGTATAATTTGGATGAAAATGTTGTACTCGATTTATACCCCGGTATAAGTAAGAGTGAGGTGGGTTCTGGTTTCGTGTGTCGTGGGTGTACTGTATTGTTCACACTCAGGGGCGTTACATGTACTTGTACAACACACACCGGGTGAAAATACACACTCCTTTTGCTAGAAGTTTAGGCCCAGGTACAATGTCGTAGCCAGAAAAAATATTTGGGAGGGGCGAAAAATTCGATGACGTAAATGAATACCCTCCTAAAGATAAGTAAAAAATAGGTAAGAACGATATGGTATTGGGCCCTTATTGTATGATTATCACGGCGTATGGGGCGATCGTTATATACATATACACACTCACAGACATAAAGTGATGTGATAATATAATGATAGTGGAAATCTTGGGCATCGACACTTTCGCGCGAAGCGCGATGATTTTTCATGGATAATGAATGAAATTGGCACCTTGTATTGTTACTTGCATATTGCAAATACGTTTTAATTATCAGATTTACCGGTAGGACTGATATATGTGGTGTCATCGAACATTCAGGGGGCACTTAATTATACATATTGAACTATATGTTCATACCACACGGCAAGCTATTTATGAATTTGTAGATGGTGGACGCCGGGTGGGACAGTTGTCATTTATTCCTGTTACTTCAGGACTTGCGGAGAATGCTTTCACCATTCAACAGATTGCTCACGCGCAGGGTCGCACCCACGTAGCCAGAAAAAAAATCGTGGGGGGAGGGGGCAAATTTTTAATGAGTTTAGGGAGCTCCCCCGTGGGAACACCTCGCAGAACCGTACACCTTTCCATTGCCCATTTTCATCACTACCCTTCTATACATACGATTTTTAGACACACACACACATACCCTATGGAAGCTTCCAATTGCCAACTATAGCTTGCATTAGGCGATCGTTTCACGGACAAGCCCAGATCGCTGACAAAGTGATGAATGATCAGTGATCAGTGTGAATTTCGGGCCTATAGTCGCGCCGAGCGTAAATATTTTTGAATAAATGAAATAATTTGATCGATAATATTGGTGCGTGTAGGCTATATGAGCAAGTGGTGTCCATTCTTTGTAATTACTTTGTTGAAGCACGGTTATTTAGTAACCTCTGGTAAAGATTGACGCTACTTTAAAGATTGGAATCGCTGATACATACCAAATCAAATTAAGAAAAAAAAAAACTCATTTGATCAAACTCGTGCGATTTCAAATTAGCCCTTTTTAACGGGAGGTAGCGATATTTTCCTGTTTCAAACGCATTTATGTCGAAGGGGTCTGATTGCAGGGACAGGATCATCAGGCGCCAGCCATTTAAGCACCCGAAAATCTATATCGAAGGCTTCGGAATACATGCGTCGGTTTTATGGCCGTCAACCAATTGGGAACGCACTTTACGGAATCGCATGTAGCCTACTCTATATGTCTTCGTGTGTTCCGGGACGGAAATTGCCGGAACTAACATTCCCCAGATGTGTTGGTGTAATGACCCGACTCATGCACATAGCTCCTAGATCTGTACTTAGGACAATTTATTTTTCACTTTTCTACTCGTATCTGCAGTATGGCATTATAGTATGGGGTACTGCATGCACCTCTCATTGCTCTAAAATTCGAACCCTGCAAAACCGAGCCATGCGTTTGATGGCCGGCCTGCCCCTTCGAACCAGACTGTCCCAGTTCTACCGCAAACACAGAATCTTGAAATTTGATGACATATTTGCATTTGAAGTTGCAAAATTAATGCATCGATATTTTTCGAATGACTTGCCTCCCGTCTTCAACCATTTATTCGTGCTTGCTCGAAGTGTACACTCCCACAACACCAGATATTCTTCCAAGGGCAACATCCATGTACGCCCTCCCACCAGTAACCTCACAAAGAAATCAATCGAATATGTCGGTCCTGATATCTGGAACACTATACCTACATCTATCAGAGACCTTCCTTATCACCTATTCAAAGAAGAATTATTCAGACACCTTATCTCCTATTACTAACACCACTTGTCTTACCCTTTTTTCCATGTTATTGTTATTGTTATTATTTATGTTATGCTATGATGAATTAGATAATCCCAACCAACTGCAACCAAATTTATAAAGAATATCTGTCACTGTTAATGCAGGGTGTGATCAGACTAGTTGACCCTACCCAGAGTCATATCGATTACACCCTGTCCTACACCGTTAAGTATCTTGTTATAATTTCATGCGCCAATGTTATTTTCGTTTCGGTTGGACGAATCAATAAATATTTCTCTCTCTCTCTCCCATACTGAACTGAAATCCCTAGACTCAATCAACTCAACGACCTCGGGCTACTCTATACTCTATAGATAGTGTATCTACTGGTACTGTTGTATTCTTATAATTTCGAATGCAGCTAAATTCAAGTATGGGTATATGCGGAAGAATTTATTTTTTGGGATACTGATAATGAAATAAATTCACGTACGAACACTAAATCGCGCGAAGCGCGAAAAAAATTTTTAGGTTACATTCATCTGCCCAAAAATACTGTAATATTTATTGATTTTTCGAAAATTTTCCAAAAATTTGGGAGGGGCGATCGCCCCCTTTGCCCCTCCCTGGCTACGCCAGTGCCCAGGTAGGTGTCTGACTTCAAAGACTATACTCCAAGTTGTTTCGACACTTACCTATATTTTCATTGTATCGCAGCCTTGTGGTATTTTGAAATGATGAAACTGATCACCCACACTAACCGTTCTGCTACAATATTGACCGATCTGGGCCCATACCCACAACCTAACGACCGAGAAGCTTCGATGCTATATAGCTATGGTGCCTCATTTGTGGTATGGGAGGGGCTAGAGCAGGGGTGTCAAACACAACTAGAGTCGCGAGTCGGATTCAAACCGTCTGGTCGCTCCCGGGCCGCACTAATCAAATGATTCCATAACGTTTACTCTAAATCAACCCATGTTTGTACATAAATACTATATTATCAAGCATCTTATGATACTACGGAAACGTAGGGGTTCTATCCTCTAGCAACACCGTTATTCGCAAACAACGGAATTGGCAAAATACGATGATTGACCGGTTGAATCCATTTACAAACCACTAAAACAGTGGCTCTAACGGCGATATAAGTTGGCATATTTCAATGCTCCCTTTATTTTTGTCGTACTCTGACTTCAGCCTTGCGTGTGCCTTCTGAGCAATACAAAAGATATTAACCGTAACACGGACGTTGGAATTTGGTTCATTAGGCACTGCCGTCTTTGCTTCTATGAATAACTATTCCTCGGTAATTAATTCCAGAAAACTAGAAATTCAGTGTGCAATTTTTGCCTTCTCGGAATTTGGTGTCAATTCGCCGACTTGTTCCTAATGGTGAGTAGAGTAAAACTACGATGCCACTGCCGGGTGGTTATATGTTGCTCGACATTTTCTGTCTTGCGGGATTGTTTGATCAAGTATTTCATACTAAAAATTTCAACATTAGTTTAAATGTGGTGGATAATACAAGCATTTTCCAATCTACTCAGAATGACTTCGCGGGCCGGATGAAATCGTATGGCGGGTCGGATGCGGCTTGCTGGCCGTTTGTTTGACACCCCTGGGCTAGAGTTTGAAGGTGTGCGAACAGACGAGACGTAACAAAGGGAGTAGAAAGCTAGGAACTACTGTATTGCCTGACTGCCGGTGCCTGACCTATTGGATTGCTACTGCCATCTTACGTTGATGAAACGCGCTGAAAGGCACGCTACTGCTACCTACGACGAATGAACAGTGAACACAAGCTCAGCTCATACAGCACAATACTTCAATTATTATTGTATTATGACCTATGGTCTTCATTATATGCAGTTTCATTAGAAAAGTTATGGATTGACATTATAACGGTGACCGTACCATAGCTCATGATGCGCCTAATCATATTTTGTTGATGTCGACAGTGATTCACATGAACGTTAATGCCTGTGTTTACGATATTGATATTTCAGAAGTCAAGCCAGAGTTTGGTAAGAAGGCGTTGGTGTACTCCGTACCCAGTTTCAGTCGAATCAATTATCGTACAGTACGACTCCAACATGGGTAAAAGGCAGCATCAATCCGACAAAATGTACATTACAAGCAAAGAATGGTCGGCGTTTTACGGAGGCCATCGTAAGAAAATAGAAAACGCCGAGTTTCGCCGCCTTCCGTTCTATTGCTGCAGTTTGTCAATGCAACCTTTCACGACTCCAATGTGCACGAAGGAAGGTCACATTTTTGAACTAACGACAATCATACCCTGGTTGAAAAAGTATGGAACGAATCCCATCACCGGTGAGAAAATGCAGGATGCAAAGGCCTTGATAAGCCTCACTTTCCACAAGAACGCCGATGACAAATATCACTGCCCAGTTTTGTTCAAAATATTCAATGCCAACACTCACATTGTCGCCAATGCAAAGAGCGGCAATGTATATTCGTACGACGCGGTAGAACAGTTGAATATCAAAACGAAAAATTGGAGAGATCTTTTATCTGATGAACCGTTCACACGAAATGACATCATTACCATTCAAGATCCTAGCAACCTTGACAAGTTCAATCTGCAAACTTTTCATCATCTAAAGCACAACATGAGAATGCCAGAAGAAGATCCAAACTTCCGCTCTAAGTCCGGATACTTCATCAAAAAGTCTAATCCCGAATTGGAACAGACTATGGATGAACTAGCAAGTAGCTATAAAGGTGATGAAATACTGAAAGAGAAACCAAAGGTGAAAAAGGCAAAATTGGACAAGTTCAATGCTGCTCATTATTCAACAGGAAATGTAGCTGCTTCTTTCACCTCCACAGTTATGGGCGTCCAAGATGAAACAGAAATAGCCATTCTAGATGACGAAACAGTACGATATCGATTTGTGAAGACAAAAGGGTACGCTCGTCTGCAGACAAATTTTGGGAATATCAACGTCGAGCTACACTGCAACCTAGTCCCGAAAACGTGCGAAAATTTCATCAAGTTATGCCAAAAAGAGTACTACGACGGCACCATATTTCACCGATCCATAAAAAATTTTATGATCCAAGGCGGTGACCCTACTGGAACAGGCACGGGAGGTGATTCATTTTGGGGTGGAACCTTCAAAGATGAATTTGACCCTCAGTTGAAACACGCCGGGAGGGGTATTGTCAGCATGGCGAATTCCGGCGAAAATACAAACAAATCACAATTTTTCATAACGTTCCGATCTTGTCAGCACCTGAATCGTAAACACTCCGTTTTCGGAAGAGTCGTCGGTGGTATGGATACTCTTGATAAAATGGAGAAGGTAGAAACTGAGAAAAAGACTGACAAACCGACGGAAGATATCAAAATACTGAAGGCGGTCGTGTTTGTTGATCCTTTCACCGAAGCTGATGAAAAACTAGTTGCTTT
>ATSW01129218.1:0-10340 GCA_000444245.1 Botryllus schlosseri | reverse complement strand
GACTTATTTTAACATGTCAGAACAACCGACCTAGTTATTACAAGTGCTGACTCTATAAGTCAGGGTTAGCCAACCCGTGGCCCGCGCGGTAGTTCTTAAAACTATATATATTATCAAAAATTGAATTGCCAACGTGATTTACTGTGAACTTGCAAGGTCAACCAAACTTGTAATTAGCCTGACCGCGAAATTTGGAATGCTGATGACTAAAAAAGCAACCGTTTCGGCGCGTTGGCGTAGCCAGGGGCGGCGAAGGTGTCCATGACTCCAACAATTTCGTAAATATATGTAAATTAAAATAAAGAAAAGAAAATTTCACGGCAGATGGATTTAACCTGAAATATCTTTCGCGTTTCGCGCGAATAAGTGACTCTAGATTTCTTTCTTTTGGTAACCCTCCAGGAAAATTAAAATATTCGCCTAACATGTATAGGATTGAGTCGAACTGTATTCGTAATTATGAGAGAACGGGATATTCCCGGTATCACTTGAGACCGTTGGAATGGTTCAGTCTAGTGGTGCGCAGCCCGTGGCGCCAGCCATCTCCAGGCGCCGAATACTCCTGTGATTGTGATGAGCCCCGCGGTACAGCTGTGACCCGCAACACATGCAACAAAAGTATCCATACTATTGACCACATTTATTCGTAAATTTGAAATGTTTTAGCGCTTCACGCGGCATGAAAATTATTGCGTTCGCCGTTGCCTAATCTAGCTCTAAATCAGGGGTGGGCAACTATTTTTCTCTGCTGGTCTAATGAGCATCAGAATATACGTTGGCGGGCCGAGTCAAAATGTTTAGTTATATTCTCCAGCGTAGCCTATTAATTTCTAAATTGAAAGGAGTGAATTACATTGCTAATAAATGCCGCTCAGTGGATGCGTTGGTATTAGAATTCAGTGTCTCCCAAACTTTTTTGAGCTACCGCCCCCCTGGACAACGAATGAAGTGCCACCGCCCCCCGACACCCCCCTCACCACACCTCATAAAACAAAAGTGGTTCTGCATTTAATACAGCTAATAACGAGACGAATGAAGCTGGTGTATAGTTATCATCATTCTCGTCATATTGGGTTTGAGTCTTGATAGGAACAATATCAGTCTAAATTTTAGACTCTAAAATCTCCAGTATTCACTTCATGTAGGCCTTCTGGCAAGTCTGTTTCTGATGTGAGTCAGGAACTTGGTCACGGCACTGAGAACACGTTCTATCAAATATAAGCGGGGAAGGACAACGACGAAAAAAGCCAAACCGACTCCTGTGAGAGTGTTTATTTTTTAATCAATTGTGTATCCAGAACGATTGATTGGAGATATTGAACTTTTGAACTCAAAATTTTTCTACACTTCAATCAGGGCTACCATATTTTGGGAATCTGAAAAGAGAAAGCTTTTTCAAGATTTTCAGACTTACAATACTGGAATAAAATCCGGAAAATGGTAAATTTTTTCTGAGTTAGTAGAAAAAAAGGTCATTTTTTCTGACTCAGGTCCCAAAAAATCCGCCGAGCGCTGATTTCCGATATCTCAGTCAAATTTTCACATGCATTTAACCAAAATTTCTTTAAAATAGGACAAATTCTCAAAAAAGAGGACATTTAGGCGTCCTCCGAGGGAACTTTCAAAAACATCAAAAAAGAGGACGAATCCTCTTAAAAGAGGACGTATGGTACCCTAACTACATTGTAATCAGCTGCTCAAACATTTCATGTCTGGAAACTACACAGAATGGATTGAATATCCGGCGATGAATTTCTAATTGGAATATATCCTGGAACAAAATCACCATCCTCGTGTAATTTTGTGAGATGATTGATTCATGTTTCTCCATCAAAATCAGGTATTCGAGCTGGAACGGTAGCTCAAAGCAAGCTTAAGAATTGGAACAGTTGTTGTGTTGCAAAATTCCGGTGAATTATCACTGACTTGTCACCGAATACGGACAGTGCTATGTTCACCTCTATCATTACTAAGAATGGATATATTCTACCCTTAAATTTTGAGAAATACGACTGTCAAGTAGGAGTGATGTCGTTTCTCGCAACCAGAACGCCGTGTCGAAGGCCACGGTGACAGCGCTGTGGAAAATCCACGATCGTTTGAAACAGTAAGAAAATCAAGCAAGACTCTTAAAAAGCCATCACATCTTGCAGTGAGCAATAACTGCTCAAATACACTTCGTAGTTCTCACAACAGCATACACTGAACCACGCTTGTCGGGGATGCTGCCGACTGCTAAATTAGTCCATCGATGAGCAGGATAACATTGTCAAGTAACAATGGACTTTTCCGATACAGCTGAATGAATAGACGGACGACCCTAAATTGCCCTTACTTAATCTATTATGGATTTTCCTGCGAATCTAGCTGCTTTATTAATCAATCGTTTTAACACTATACGCAGCGGTTGCCTTATTCTAAACCTACACTCCCGCATTTGCTTTCAGCGCCCCCCTACCAGAGATGAGCGGATTTGAAATTTCCATGTCCTAATCCAATCCAAATCCGAACCTTCGAATCCAAATCCTAATCCTAATCCATAACTTTTTCATATTCAAGTCCATGTCCAATCCTAATCCGATTCTAACTGGAAATTCAGAAAAAATACTAATTTATGCAATGGAGGGATTCGAAAATTTTCTTCCACAACCAACGATTCACTTGATTCAAGATAACTTAGTAACCATAAGTACATTAATAACTGATCTGAATAAAGTTTGTCGCCATTCGCCACACGACATTTCAATCTCCCAGAAAATAGCTAAATCCAATCCAAATCCTAATCCATTCCGAAAAAAATGTCTAATCCAAATCCAATCCAAATCCGAAAAATTTTTACAAATCCTGTTTTTTCAAAACCTAATCCTAATCCATGCTCATCTCTGCCCCCTACCGCCCCATTTTCTAGCCAGCGCCCCCCAATCGCCCATTTCATGGCCAGCGCCCCCTTCACACTCGCGAACGCCCCCAGGGGGGCGCTGGCGCCCACTTTGGGAACCACTGTATTAGATAATGAGAAAATGACAGTTAATTAACAAAAACCAATAATCTATTTATTTTCCGTCATAATTCGAAACAATGTTAAGACATTAAAAAGTATTTGTGATACTGCAAAGCTTATTGTCTTGATCGGTGCCTTCCGACCAGTTGCGGCTTGGTGAAAGCTACATATATATATATATCGATTCCGTCAAATATGAGGCGGTACTTTTAGTAAAGGCTTACTCGCCGCCGAGATTTTTGGCAGCACTCTTCGCAGAGTCGTATGTTAGCCGAAACGTCATTGTTAACGTCTTGATGTGTCGTGACGCCGTAACGACCGACGCCGAAATACTGATCTCTATAAACTAGGCGTTTTATCGNGGAGAGGGGTACCCATATCAATANCAAGANAACTAGNNACGATAAATCGCGCGAAGCGCGAAGAAAATTNGAATAAANTTTGTAAATATATGAAAAAGACTCTTTAANTTATGTTAATTTACGAAATAATTTGTTGGGGCCCCTTCGAGCTAGGNCCCCCGATTGTGGGGTTTGGGGTGNGGCANTTACGGCCCTGTATTTAGNGCTCCATACCGTCTTTGAATTTTAGCTTTCGGCTTCCTTTTTGACATGCCCGTTCATCCTTTATGGATGATGATATCTCAAATTAAAAACTATTAGTATATGGATGGATTTGTTTTACAAAATAGGTATTTGGAAACGTAGCCTATCACCAAACAATTTGAAGAACAGACCGTGTAATTCGTAATGTGACAATGGCGACAAAGAAGGTTTGAACTAAACTATACGGAAAGAGTTACTTCTTGTAACTTTAATTGTTACGACATACTTTGATACATTGCCTTCATTTTGAAACTGGATTACGCATGCGAGCCTGCGAGGGACGGAGACTGTGTAATGTAATCGCGGCATATTTATGAACATTGAACACTTGAACAGGCTTCAAAGTAAACCAATTTCCCTTCCGGTTCAGTTTATACAGCCTATGGTTTTATTCCACGCAGCAGTATTCAAAATTAGGTTTCACATTTTGAATTTCAAGCAACGGGCACGCGGGCCACTCAGAATAGCTCCGCGGGCCGCACTTTGCCCAGGTCTGCTCTAAACAAAGGTGATCAATTCTCAAATCACTCATTTCCACGCCTCGACTGATCCGATGTGACCCAAGTGTGGAAACTAGCCTTATAACATTGCATTGGTCTCCGTGAACCAATAATAGTCTATGAACCATCTAATTTGTATGACTTGCGCATTTTTCGGCGTTTTAGCTGGGGATTAGGTAGAAATTCCATTTGCAATCTGTACTCGGAATTTGGTGAAAAGCTCAAGGCTTCCTAGCTTTAGTGTCCACTAGCGGTCACTATAGCGGTCATCAGTCATCACCATATGATACAGCAGTGTGTGGTTCCCAACGTGGGCGATCTATCGCCTCAAGTGGGCGATTTTGAGATACAAAGGGGGAAAATACCAAAGGGGGTGATAGCGGGCAGAACATGTTAGAACGTCCATAGTGAGAGATATGTAATTAACACGGCCAAAATATGTCCTCTTTTCCGGGTCCGTAAATTTGGAGGCGAAAATTTGTGTCGAGCTTGATGAGGGGGCGATGAGTAGAAAATAGGATAGAGTCTAACACTGGACATCACTAGTTGAGGATTGTAGATGGTATAATCTATCTGCTGCTCTGCTATACAGTCTTCTGATTCCAGCCCGACTGACAGCAGGATTTTTAGCGATACCGATGTCGCTGATTTACCATATATTTCTGCCGATATAAAAATGTGACGTTATTCTACAGAACTTCTAATTAGTGGAAGTAGTTTCAAAAACATATCTTAAATATACGTATTACGTAATGTATTTACAACAAACTCCATGTGAGTAGGAAACTATATAGTAAGTTCATTCGAACGGGGGTATACGTATAGTTAAGGAAAAATACACTTCCGTATTTTCCCGATATTCGAGCAGGTGTTGTGCCCATAAATCAATCCAACTGCAATAAAGGCCCTCTCGATTATAAAATTTGTAGGGATGATGATTTCATTGAACAGGTCGATAAATATCGACTGCAGTTAGCTGACTTCGATCAAAGTGACGGACTTGCAATATTTTCGATCATTCAGGGCTGCGGTTTCCGTTTCCTCCGTGCGACTGACATTTCGAGCCGTTTGTCGGCACTAAAATAAAAAAAATGGAGGCGAGTCTACTAGTTCAATAAATCAATCAATGGACGGATTATATTTTCATGTGCCCAAGGCACACACACAATGCACAATGCGATATACAAGACTCGCAATGCGATTTAATGAACAGATAGGGGGATGCCGAACGACCAACCAGTTGAGGTCTCTTGAACTGGCATCCACCTCGACCTAGTGCCCGATGTCACAGTATTCTTCGATGCTATTCTTTCTTCTTCGGTCCTTTTGAGAAGCAATTTCTTGCTCTTTTCTTTCGTTATCTGGTCTTTTTTCTGAGCATTTTTGTCGTCGTAGCATGCGGTTACATCGCTGGAAGGAAGGTGAAGTTGCAGCAAATAGATGCCAAGGCAATACGCACGAATCAATTGTGAAGTCACATATCTGAAAATCATGCCTCCAGCCTGGCTAATCCAGCCTAAGCCCGTTTAGGCCAACAGCGAGCAACACACTGCCAACACCATGCATCCTGCGACGGGATTTTGTGTGGCTCACGGACAGCTTCAGTTCAGGTCCAATCTGGACCTAAGGTATTGTGACGTCATGTTTCTTAACTACGTCAGAACGGACCTTTGGCGTCAATATACTGTTTTATTACTGAAATATACCGCCACTGATTCAGCACACAAATAGGCCTATATACTTTCTCTAATAATATAATCAATAATGTCAGACACAAGACGCACAAAATGCACGATGCGATAAGACACAATGCGCTGTAATGAACAGATAGGAGGATTCCTAACGACCAGTAGCGGTCTCTTAAACTGGCATCCACATCGGCCTAGTGCCCGATGTCACTGTTCCTTTTTCGATGTAAGTCTCTATTCCGAGTCTCTTTCTTGCACCTTCCATTCTTTTTGTCATTGCGCTTCTTCATCGGGTATGTTTCTGGGCTTTTTTGTCGCCGCAAGAACAGAGATGCGGTGGGGCCCTACGTAGGCCCCGGATGCGGGGGAAGAGGAGCCCAGAATAACCTCCGACGGGGAATTGGACTAGAGCCGACTATAGGCGGCAGGCGCTTTTCGTCAGCACTATACGCTATCTCCCCCGCGTAAAGATTCAGATTAGAAGTAAAAGTTGCCCGCCTTTGGCTTAGGGCTGTACCATGGAAGTAAATGATGGTTCCAAAACATTCTCTCACGTCTGGCCACCACATGCAAGCCTGTGACATCAGTAATCCATTTCCCTGTGACTGTTGGAACGTTGCCAAACACTTGGTGGGGTGTAATTTTATTGAGTCATCTCAAACGCAGACTACAGTAAGTTTAAATCTCAATTAACGATTCGCTGATGTGAATTACTCTGTCTTTATACTAAAGTCGTAGACCACTACAATGTCAAGCGGTTTACAATCATATTTGAAATTTGCCAAAACAAACCTTACGTAAAATCCCTACCGCGACAAAATTTGGCCAACGACAAAATTGTGTATTACGGCGTACTCGTGGATTGCAGCCGTTATCAACTTCATACATTTTGTTATCTGCAATTGTTGTCTGCAATTGTAGGTAAATTGAAGCATTGCCTATGAGCTGAGAGATATTTACTGTCCAACCTAACTTTCGCTATAACAAGATAGCGAACTAGAAGACAAATGCGAAAAATTTCAACGAACAACCAAATCCAGGGTAGACCAAGCCAAATATGCCGCGAAAGTACAGTGCGGATTGCGGATAGTTTCAATGTTCAGTTTATCCATCAGTATTTTCTTTCACACTTGGCATATGGCATATTTTCATAAATACCATATCGCAAGACAGCTATTATACCAGAAGGTATAGTAATGTATTATGTAGATCGGGAGTAGGCTAGTTGCGGTAAAGCGTTTCACTCCAACGGATTCGGGTCCCGAAATGCAAGGATTGGGGTTACGGATCAACGGATAGCTCTTTACATTTCACGAGCTTAGCGTAACGTTCGTTGCCGTATATTCGAATGATTTGAAGCGAGAAGAAGTAGGGATACGCTTGACTACAATAGTTACGCGTGCGTGGTACCCCATAATGTCTCTTATCGAAATGGCTATGAATGCCCACCATTTCAATGCCGAAGATTCAGCCAGCAGACGCACCGAAAACTGTAAGTACGATATTCATGCTCGTAGTAGAATCTAAAGATTAACCATCAAGAGTTCGATATCTTTCCATCAGCAAACATTGATTTTGCCTTATTTTGAGGTGAGATGGATATCTAATATTACATCAATTCTGACGTGATTAATACATGGCGTATGTAAACTATACTACAACTACAAGCAATTACAACTATTTGCGTAGTACCGAATACTGATAGTAATTTGGCCTTCTTGGATGGCATGTATTAATGAACAGAAGTATACAATTTTATAGATTTGTCCATGACATGTTCAATTGTTCATATATGTAGTTTAAAAGAGATTATGATCGCGATAACAGCGAATTGATATGGTAAAATATATTAGTTTACAAGTAGAACTCAAATATGTGACATAATGTAGCGTTTATATACGTGTAACAGTTTCTGGATCGATATCGCCTATATACGGCGACTTTATTAAATTTCCACGTGAATCTGTGTGTGCATATGACCGTCACTGCTGATTCGAACAAGAGAAGTCATCTCACTGTACCACCCTGTACGTTACATCACGATCATCAATACATCACATCGTGCCTATTGTTCGCTATATAGACGTCGACAGGTCCTCTTTTTTGAGATGGTGGCAAATATTGAATTTTTATCAGCATCTACTACTTTCGTCGAACTTGTATAAATATAGCTGTGTATCGAAGGCATCCGGCAAATGAGATAATTTTTCTTATTCAACTCGTCGTTCGTGTTTTGAGAAAAACACTTGCTTGAACAGATTGCAAAGTATAGCTCATGCCCTCCATTTCTTACAAATGTGAATTGTGGCATATCATCATAACCTACTGCTGTGGTGGATCGTTTGCGGTGCATAGCTCCGTGCCAGGATCATATATAAATGTATAGTGGTCGTCTTTACGGAAGAACTCGGGTATTTTCATGCATTGAATCCGTGGTGGTCACTGATCTCCCATCTCACAATATCTTCATTGTGATTTTACCAGCATAAACGCACTCGTTGCTAGAGTGATGTGTGCAACGCACGTAGCACGTTCGTTCATCTTCATTTTTTCGTTATTCAAATCTGTTTGCAGGAAAGCCTAGCCCGTTACAAATTGTTTTGAAATTCACCGGAACGAATAGACCTGAGTAATACGAAGTTTTTCAAGGTCATATTGCGGTGATGATTGGGATCTATGATGAATCATATGCGTGAAAACGTATTGGGAGTAGCAGGTATAATAGACAAGTTAGTGGAAGGTGTGGCATTGAGTGCCTGATTGTGAAATATTGCTATTAATTCCATTGGCAATACAACTAACTAAATTAGTTAGCAATATGGTTACACCTGTTCTCCATGCGCAATAAATATGGAATGGCTTTCGTGAATTCGGTTACACCCCATAAGTGAGTGTAGGTGTGGGAGACTCGAACAATGCGGGTCGTGTTCATGGGTATTCGTGCATAAAATAAATTGTGAATGGACTCGTGAAATAATATAGAGGATTCCAAGCGTATACAATGACATGTCGAGTCGACGTGGCAAGCTTTCACTCAAGATTTCTTTCCGGAACCCAATATATAACATATAATTTGCGATCTGCAACAAAGTAAAAGATTCGGAATTCGCACAGATCCTGAGAAGAAATAAGACCCGTGACTACTATGAAGTAGAATGTTGGTTATCTTATACTGATTAATGATTATTATCATAATTCTGATCACACATATATGGGTAATTGGGTAATGTTTGGCGACGAAGATGTGACATCACAGACAGGCCAACTATACTATGTAAACTATCTTTTGAACGAGATGACGGTAATTCCGATACTGCAACAGCAATGCGTTGCGGGATGATTGTGACTGAGCTCTACTCATGCGTATGAAGGAAAGGAATATTGATGTAGGCTCCAACCGTCCCCTATAAGCTGCCTACTAATAACGCCGAGCATAGAACTAGCCTACCGGAATGTAGGCCTGCAGGACACTCATAATTCCACACACTCACAAAGCCATATGTCCCCATAAGCCTGGTGTATGAGTATTGTCGAAGTCACGTCACGATAATCGCGCGGAAAAAGAAAGCGAGGGCTTTCCTTGTCGTTTTTGAATTCAGAAGTAAATTCATATTTGTCATCATAATCACAATTATCGGTGGCTCTAATATTTTTATCCGCTCAAGACACAATGTATACAATGCGATACAAAGACACATGTTATTGACAGTCAGGAAAATCTTGAAACGACTAGGTGCGCGCATCAAACTAGCAAATCGGTGATGATTACTGACTTTTGGACTCAAACGTCTCTGGTAGGCTGGTATCAGTCCAGCCTTGTGCCGACTTTGTCATTTTTAGACTGTTTACGCGTGAGATCAATTCGCATGTAGCCTAAACTGTTGTGCCTAACATTAACAATATCAAAAGGGATTGAGGGAGGGGACAGTCATCGAGCATGTCCAGTGTCCACATTCAAGTCGAAGTACAAACAATTTCTACTGAATCAATACTAGTTATCCCTCTAGTTTACCGGACCAGGACCACGACGTGACATATCGATCTCGCATTCCGACACATGCCACTTTTTTTTCACCTGTCCTTTTATATTACCTTTTTTACTTTTAATTCAGTGTGCATGCCTCCTTTTNTANATCGCCTAGGCCAGGTGGGTGTCTGATNTCGAAGACTACTCCAAGTCGTTTCGACACCTTCCTATCTTTCATTGTATCGCAGTCTTGTGGTGTATTAAAATGATGAAATTATTAGCAATAAACTGAACTGAAAATTGAATATATCTGTAAGCTTCAAAATACAGGTACGGGTTCAGGTTAGATATTGAATATTGCAACAACAACAAAAATACCAATAAAAACTCAGTTTTGTATCGAACACAGGCTTGCATTGACGGCCACTGGCGGGTAATTGGTAGTGTAGTAACTGACAGCTGTGTCGTGGCTTGAGCAAATAGGTAGCTGACCACTGGACCAGTGACCAGATATCATGGTCTTGCTGTACCAATCTGTCTCTTATACACATCTCTGAGCGGGCTGGCAAGGCAGACCGA
>ATSW01129216.1:0-15452 GCA_000444245.1 Botryllus schlosseri | reverse complement strand
ATGTTGTGGTGTCGATACGTTGCAGTTTGCATGTGAAGCTCCGTAATAAAGCATTGCCAATCCGATGACCGGGTCGTTACAGTGGCGAGCACGCCAGGACTTGGATTGAAATGCTGCCGACGTTATGGAGCTGCAGTTGGTATGAAGATGGATTGGCGATTGTTTGAAGTATATCGGTACTGTGCGGGGACAAGTTTCGAACGTACGTGATGAAGTTGGTGACGCTGATGCAGATGATATGGACTATGTCAGTGGACGTGATGGTTGCAATAGCCAGTGAAAGATGCAGAACTCTTGGGACGGATATCAGCAGCGTTTTGTATGTGTGACATTCGTTGAATGAAGACATTAAAAGGGCGCTCCCGGGTGAGGACGATATCGGTTGATCAGAATCATAGCGTTGGACTCTTTACGTTTGGGATGGCTTTGTCCTTCGTCGAAGCTTCATGTGTTGAGTGTGTTGCGGTTACCCCTGTAAGGATGGGATTGGTGGGCCGTGTATTGTGTAGTTATCCCTGTAAGGATGTGATATTGGGATTGACTGGGTATTGGGTTTAAGTCAGTGATTCCCAAGCGCGGCCCTGAGGGCCGCATGCGGCCCCCAGCTAGCCTTCTTGCGGCCCCCCAAAAATATTAGGAAATCGAGTTATGGCAAAAAATTAAATTTATATTAATAAAATACACTAGCTTGGCTTGGAGTCTGGAGTTTTTAATTAAGATTGCAGGAAAGTCGTGAGTAAACTGTTCTCGTTACGACCAGTTGAACGAGCAGTAGNTATAGATATAGGTAAAGACCGGACTGTAACTGCCACACGCCAAACCCCCAATGAAGGGTGGGGGGCGAGCTCGAACGGGGCTCAAAATTATTTTGTGAATTAGCATAAATTATAGAGTTTTCTTTGGAAAATTTATGCATCTTTTTCAATTTTGCTGTAGGCGTGATTTTATGCTGCCANATATCTTGATTTTTGGGAACTCATCCCCAAGTAAAAATGCGCAAGATTTATGGAAATGGGCACCGGGCATATCGGCGTTAGCCTTTACTGCGCCACGACGCACAACGCAAGAAAACCTTGGCCGAACAGGACTGCCCTTATGCTGACCGAAAACGTCGTTATATATGCAAAATACTGTCTTGGCAATCTTAACCTCACGAGACAAATACCATCCCGCAGGGAAAAATTATATTCCATTGAAGAAATACCAATTTGAAATCGTGTGCGTCTCTTAGTTTAGAAGCCTACGTTTGGGAGATTCTATATTTTTTGGATATAGCAGACAGGAGGTCACGAAATAACATGTTACGGAATCATACTAATGGGCCCTACAGTTTCCAAGACACCTCACTCAGCTCTACCGGTAATTCTGATTACGTGAGCAGCGAGGACAAGAAATTGATAGCAATATATATGCAATTCCCGATCATATAAACCGACTTTATCATGAATTATCGAAAATTTTTGCGCTTGGCGCTGGCTCGCTTCACAGTACAACTGGTTTCGTGGCAAAGGCGAACAAGGTGATAGGGATGTGTTCATCACCCTATGGGAGCCCAAGACCCAAGTTAACTATTTTTTTTTGGGGGGGGGGCTGACGAAGTGCTGTTTCGTTCCTGTCAACGGGTATAAACGCCCGAAGATGGTTATTTATTATTGAGGGGCCCTACCTTTTCAAACACACTTCCCTCGGCTCTACCTGTAAAACTGATTACGTGAGCTGAGAGACGATATAAATTGATGGCAATATATATGCAATTCCCGATCATGGATTACAGAAAATTTTCGCGCTTCGCGCGTGTAGTCAACGAAGCCCGACTCATTAAATCACCCCGAAAGCAGCATAATTGGTAGTCCTATAGCTCACAACCGAAGCGTCCGCATAATTTGATAGGTCCGGTCTTTATCGAAAGCTAGTTTCGCACTTATTCCAAAAATGCAAATTGAAATCTCGCCAGGGCAATAAAACTACTCTGAAATAGCCTCCAAAGGTCGACTGTTCTGAATAATGGGAGCACAGCAACACAATGACCATAACAATGGCCAATGGCGTCAAGTGATTGATCGGAACAACGCCAATTTTCATATTTTGATGACATTTTACGTCCGTTTAATTGCCCTGGTATTCGTGCGGCCCCGACCGTGCTCTAAAATTCTAAATTTGGCCCTCACACCGAAAAAGTTTGGGAACCACTGGTTTAAGTTGTCCATGTAAGGATGGGATTGACAGCCTAGTGTGTGTATGGAGTTAGCTGTTGGTAGTGGATGAAGTCCTAGATTGGGTTATGTAACTTTTCGCTTGTTATTAGTGATGTGTCTGGATGTTTCTGGCAGAATCCAGGTTCCTTGAGTTTTGGGTATCATTGTCATCTCGTGCTTTCATCCGTACGTTTTGCTCTAGTTCATGGTTAATATCATGTGACGTATATTGATTTTAATTTTACATGTTTTGAGAGCGTTTTTGATAGCATCTCACTAATTTAGGGGAAGGTTATGTAGCAGCCCCAGTGTTGCTGTTAACCTTGTTATTATGGTATCTGTGGTCATGAACTGTGCACGTGGTTTCTTGTAATCATGATACTATCTCTTTCTGGTCTGGCCTTCGTGCTGGTCGCTCGTGTGACCGCCGGCTTAAGGTCGTACTATGTTGTGGTGTCGATACGTTGCAGTTTGCATGTGAAGCTCCGTAATAAAGCATTGCCAATCCGAAGACCGGGCCGTTACAGTAGCCTGATATCAAATCCTACCATTTTTAAGGGTTTCAGTTGGTAAACAATCACAGAAATTCAAAACAGAGATAACAAAATTCGGTTCATGAGTGCGATTTAAAATTAGCAACTCAAGCAATTTTATTACTTTTGTTCCTGTATTTGGGACACCTACACGCATGTGTGTTAGCTATAGCTATGTCCTCGATATGTGGAGAAGTAGTTTATATTTATAATAACTATATTGTAGAAGCGTAGGCTATATTTAAGGTAGCATGGTTATGGTGGTCAGTATTGTCTGTCCTCGATTTAAACCAAACCTAGACTCGGCTAATCTATGGACAGATCGTTCCTGACAGATTCAAACTTACATCCGCTTCTAAGAATCGTCACAGCCGCCTTTCATCTCAAATGTTACCAAGTTGGTTATTGGGGATGACCAGCTTGGCGCGTGTACGTTATCATTAAATTATTGTTTTATTTGTTTTAAATAACATAGATATCATCTCCATTATTACTCGGTCCCTATATAATTAAAGAAAAACATTGTGTTTTAGCTAGAAATCCCAATTTAATATAGTGAGGCCCGCCAGCTTAAAGGTCTGCCCACCCGTGGTATAACCAGAAAACCACTTGGTCAAACTAAAGGCCTCACTATGGGGTATGAACTGATTCTGGTGCAACTCACGTTTGCATACACATATTTTATAAATAGATGATTACGGATGTTCACGGTGGTTTACCGTTCTCGTTCGACTGCGTAAATGTTGTTTTAGCAAATACGACCATATCACGAGATATTGTTGCTCAATGTGAAATTAGTCTTTTAAAGGAGCTTGTCACAACGGATTCGGTTTATATCCTGCCTGCTGATAAAGATTTCGCCATATAGGTACTGCAAAATTTACGAAACTAATTATAGATACTCAAAGTGAAAGCATGAGGGAAGAGATTAAGCGACCGTCGGAGATGAATATTCTTAGTTGAATTGCGGTGATAAAATTACCATCCTAGCATATGACAAATACAACGAGATCCGCTCCAAAGTTGTATCTGTCACTCGGGCATGGCATCCACTAAAATTTCAAATGACGTTCCTTTTTTACTTATTCAGAATCGTACCAATAACTGAAACGTTTATTCTGTGAAGGCCGATAGACCGGGATACTGAAGCCCCATTTCATAACATTAAGACTTTTTCCGTACAAATATAAATGATTCCGGTGTACCATAAGCACTGCCTACAATACAAACGTTGGATATTCAGAAATTGATAAGTGCATATAATGAGTAGGAGAAATCTTCCAAATGAGCAGTTTAATTGTTAGCGGTGTACCAGAACCTTGGTGCACTCGGCGTGGATACGTACATCGCAACTTAACGACCATGTGAATATTAATATTTTATTTGTCACGAATTCTTCATGACGAGCGCTCCTTTTTATGTGGAAATATGGTATTAACTGTGTAAAGAATATATATATAAGCTATTAAGTTTGTCTGTTTGATCACTAAATCTCAATACGGAATAAGACCGGAATAAACATGGCTCACATCATTGGTGTGTCCTGGTAAGCGATGAATGATTTCTGGACTCCCACTATGTTGGTACGGCGTCCATACCGACGCTGCCAGACATAGGCCGCATACCCACGTTCCCAGGGATGAAGTCTAGTAGAATCTATCTGAAACTAAAAGCATTATTATAGTTTAAATTACGGTTACTCAGGGAGGATAAAAAATTTTTCTAGTTAAAGTATTTGTCTGATTCTTATGTTGTAAAGGGTAAACAATCAAAATCCACGGCCGAGAACGTCACAATACGGCTTCGGTTTGTTAAGGTCGGCAAGAGAAAAGTATAGGCGAACAACACGTGGTAAACACCAGGGCTTTGGAGCCGGAGCCCCGGAGCCATGCATTTTTACCGGAGCTGGAACCGGAGATCTGCATAAAATTCATCCGGAGCCGGAGCTGGAGCCAGTTATTTGAGGGGTAGCTCCGGCTCCGACGTATTTCATAAGATGCTATTATATATGCAACAAACGAGTTCACATAATTTAGCAGCAGGCCTTCGCGAAATTAAGAATATTTTCCTCTTTGGCGCTACCTTTTGTGACTAACCACGTTCCTGGGGATTTAACAGCAGAGCAGTCATATGTTCAATGTTCAATTTTCATACATGAGTGCCGAACCTCGGCATACCCGCAATATCATCATCAGCACAACTTTGTTGGCCAAGTGTATACGGTTCGAAAATAATGATCACTATGTATTACGCGAAATGGGAAAGAGGATGAAAACGTGATTTCGTCGCACATGTCGATATGACGAGCACGAGCCGAGAAATTCCATTTCATCCTTGCTATGAATCGGATGAGCAAATACTCGCTCTTTTGAGATAGTTCTTTAATCGGACCGCGAAATTGGACAGTGTTATTGAGTATGCAATTATGCATGCTAATTGGAATTCATTACTGCGCATCATCGTCATTCACTCCAGTAAGGATTCCCGAGCGTAACTAGGGGATGGCAGAATAGTAGCCCAAAACCCATGGTATTTTATGTTGGACACAAATTACTGATTTGATGCACGATTTCCAATTTGTAATCATCTGTTTCGTTAATTCATTCTTGATGCCTGCTTGATACTCTAGTATTCCCGGATTATCGCGCACTGTAACTTGTAAATGGGCAATGTGCATATACTGCATAGTTTAATTCGTTATGGGCATGGCGCAATGTGCATGGCACAGTGTTTAATTCGATTATTTGTTTTGTTTCAACCGGAAAATATTATATTCAGATAAACTTGATCGACACCGTATGGACTGGTAACGAGTGCACCAATATCGAACGTCGAACCATTGGCCATTTGGTACAAATCGAATTTCTCTTGATCACGTCGTTATATTCGCCCATATTGCTCTTACTACAGTAGTAGTTGAATAATAATCGCAAATTTAAAAATTGAATTGAGCTGTATGGCTTAATGTTAACGAGTACAGTGCCAGTGTTAAAACGCCGCATCAGAATTTTAATGCTGTACACAGCAATGGCACGGACTGATAGTAAAGTGCGTTTTAGTGCAACTATGATGTTTCGACAATTGACAAGTGTTCATTATGTCGTCACAAGCAGTTACGGCGGCAGCTATGTGTTCGTTGCTGCATCCGATGTTATTGACAGCTGACAGTCTCTAGATTACTATAGATAACTAACCTACGGGTAAATTAGTAATCTATATAGACCAGGGGTGGCCAACCTTTTCGGCTAAAGGGCCACATGAAAGTGGCGAGCGAGTGCGCTGCACCCTAGCCGCGCCAGGTGCGTAAAATTTTCAAAGTTAATATTATTATTATTTGGGTATATTGCGGGTCGACTGTATACCGCCCACTGGGCTCAGTTTGCAAGGACAGGACTATTCGGCATCGGGACATATCGATATCAAAAATTTCCGCTGATATACGACAATCATTTTGTGCCTACATTTCATTGTCGACGATGTTTCTGCGAGCGCGAACGCGAAAATACTTTCTGTCGTAATTACGAATATAGTTAGACTCAATCGGCTCAATTAGTTTTTTTTTTTCATTTTCTGGTGGGGTAGGCTACAAAGAAAGAAATCCTGTGACAATTAAACACGCAAAGCGTGAATAAAAATTTTACTACTATTTTAGTTTATTGCGAAGTACGACGATTTACTAAAAACGTGACTGGACCCTGGATCTGCCAATGCGTCAAAACTGATATTTTAGTCATCAACATCCAAAGTGTCGCAGTCAGACTCATCATATTTTGGTTGGCCTTGCAAGTTCACAATCTGAGCAATTCAATTTCGATAATATAACAGAATTTTGAGTGGGAAATGAGCTAGCGGGCTACTCAAAACCTTCTCGCGGGCCACACATGGCCCACAGGCCGCGGGTTGCTCAAGCTCACCCCTGATATTGACAGACACCTTCGATAGTTTCAGAGCCGGAGCTGGATCCGGAGCAGTGGTAATAATGCGGCTCCGGAGCTGGATCCGGAGCTAACGTATGATATATTAAAGCTCCGGAGCCGGAGCTGAAGCAATGTAAATTTACGGCTGCTCCAAAGCCCTGGTAAACACGATCAGTCAGGTCAATCAAACGATTCACGTGACTGGTACTCTACAGTGCCCCTGATTGGTAAAGCTCTAGCGTAGTGTTCATGTACCTTTTTTATAGCTCGGAACCAATGTTCCCTCTAATTTTTCGAGAGTCCGCGCAAACACGCCAACTCACTGCGCAGGCCCTCGGACAACAGTGCGCAACCACCCTCCACTAGGGTGATAGAACTAACTACTGGGGGGCTTCGCCCCCCAGCCCCCCTTACGACTCTAGAGGCTTCTTCCGGTACTTATCATATACATTGGGTGCCCATCCGGTAGTAGCATCCCTAAACGCGCGAAGCGCGAAAAATTTCTATAATTCATGATCGCATCGGCCAATATGATCGGGAATTGCATATGTATTGCTATCAATTTTTATCCTCTCCCTGCTCACATGATCAGATTTACCGGTAGAGCTGATCCAGCGAGGTGTGTTGGAATAGATAGGCCCTCTAAATAACAATAAAACATCTTCGGGCGTAGCCTACCCGTTGATATAATGACTTCCTTACATGATGCTATTTCGTGACCCCCTATCTGCTATATGTCAAAAGATATTGAAATCGCCAAAACGTACTAAATTAAAAGACATATACACGATTTCAAATTGGTATTTCTTAACTGGAAAATAATGTTCCCTGGATGTGGCAATTTGTCTTGTTGCGGGACTCGGATTGCCAGGACAGGAACATTCGGCGCCAGCCATTTAGGCGCCGATGGACATGGACAATTACACATATATTTGTATATATCGAAGTTTTCGGTCAGCACCGGGGCATTCTTTTTCGCCCAAGCTTTTCTCGCTGCTGATCGTTCTGGCGCACTTCTTGGATTCGCGTGTTACATAGCATTTAACTTCATATGTCTTGGCGCGTCATGGTGCGGTAATGGCCCAACTTCCCATTACTATAAGTCATGCCTAATTTTTGTTGGGAAAGGGTACCCAATAATCAGATATCTTAAAATAATAAAACGCGCGTAGCGCGAAAAAATCCTGAAAAATTTCAAAAAATACACCATGATTTATGTTAATTCTCGAAATAATTTTGGACCCCCTTCGAGTTCGGCCCCTCCAATTGGAGGGTTTAGGGTGCGAAAGTTACGGTCCTGAGTAAATCTTACGCAATGTCCATGCCACGCGAAGAAGACTATCATTCGTTAGTTTCTCGCAGATTAACTTCGAGCTAGCCCATTGTTATTTATAACTTTGGTAATCCATGTTATTTCGCAATTCCCAGAAAATAATGCGTTATTGAAATGATATCAGTATCGCTCACTTGTGCGAGGCCTTGAAAAAATATCTTCCGAGAGGCGCAGGTGATTGTGATTTGTGAACTCTAATTTCTTCACGGAGCGAAATAGTTACCTTTGCGGGGCTCACTTGTACCTCGGTTTCAGACTTCAGTGATAACACTATTTGGCCCTAGCAATGTTCCATCTTAATTTTCACGAATCTACGCCCCTGCGTGGTTCATTGGACAACAATGCGCAACAACTATAAAAAAAAACACCCTTTCTGATTTTTTGTGCGCAGCGTAGATTTTCTGTGCGCATAGAGACCGTTTCAGCACTGCGCATTTGCGCACGTGCGCAGCTTAGAGGGAACATTGCTCGGAACCACTAACCGCTGAGGACTAAAAAATTGTGATCAGCTTCACATGACTCCATATTAATTGGTCTACATAGTTTAGGGTTGCCAAACGTACGAATTAACTCGGACATGTCCAGAATTTCAATGTTCAATCTATGTCCGGGGAGAAATGCTAAAATATTTCTAATGTCCGGAATTTTGAAGGACTGAAGGGAGCTGAAAATATATTCGGTAATCAATATAAACAATAAACTATTATGATGCAGATTTATGCTACTTGAAATATTCACTAGCGCTAAGTACGGTTTAGTGACACATATATCGATTTCATAACATGGGTACCTCCGACCTTGCAAAAAGGACAGTCAAGATTATATAAAAATAGCCATTATATATTGAAATAAGTCTAACTGTTATCGGAATTATAAGGGAGCGGTAAATTCTTTGTGTCGGTTAAGGACGTTTGGATACTTTAGATCAGGGGTGGCCAACCTTTTTGCTATTCACGACCGCATATTGATTAGCCTACTGATGTAGCCTACGGCCGCATTCCAGGAGATAGTTGCAATGAACTAACTGGGCATCAACCACGCATATTAAACTTCCCATGTCCATTTTGGGTGAACTCTCGAGTAATCTACTTTTTCATTTGGTCTTGCTATATGCATCGGAATTACTAGTGTCCATGTAATGAATCGTTACTGGGGGCGGTTATGGAATCAGAAAAACACTAAGAATACCCAGATCTCAATATGGAATGTGGGAAATGTGACTATGCAGAATAAACATTGTACCGATAGTCATTGGCGCAACAGGGGTCGTAAGCAAAAAATAATGAGAGATGAGACATATCCAAAATATTCTTGGAAACGTTCAATTCGACATGATTCAAAAGACCACTTTATTGAGCACTGTGCATATTCATATTCTTGGGGGAACCTTGAATGGACCACAGAACTGAATTACACTTCGAAAATCACAGCCTGATTTCTGTAATTTCGATCCTTCATTTTCAATCATATCTACCTCTGCAACCGTTGCCAATTCTTCATCTGCCGTAATTCTGTATTCCGACTTCGTCGCGTGTTGCATGGGAATCACAATTTGACTGTATTGCAATCTCGCAATTTTCTTTAGGGGCAGGTTTCTCCCCGGATTATGTGTGCATTTACGAGTTATACTGTGAATAATACCCAGTGGTTCCCAACCTTTTTGCCTCGTGGACCCCTTGGCCGATATTTGAGTCAAATTCCCCCCTAAGAAAAAGTTGCCCGTTGACTAAAAATAATGCTGTTTAACGCATAACCCAAACTATGTCGAATGCGGACCGCATTACACTGTGGTAAAGTACCGTGGGCTACTTCCATATCAATTATTTAACACTAGGTGTATGGTTATTTAGAAAGTAACTAAATCAAAAGAAATTAGGTCGTCACTTTCCGTTGTGGTATCATTTCTCTAAATTTGACATGTTTTTCTGCCGTTCAGGTAGCTTCTCAATACAAATAAATCCACCAAAAGAAACATACGATTTTAAAGAACTAGTTTCATACTTTACAGTTCTATCATAAATTTGAAAAATCTTGTTAAAACAGAGCATCTTCGTTACAACCCTAAAGCCAGATTACCCCAAAAAATCTCAAAATTCTCCCTAAGGGGGGAATTCCCCCCGGTTGGGAACCACTGCCCTAAACAAAGATTTCAAATTGTATATTTGCCATTAGCACTGACACAGAAGAGAGTAGCCTGTTAACCATTCGATTGATGCTATACTCAGTCAATCGCATGACCTATGTCCTGCAATGATCCTATTGTCGGACCTGCTGCAACTAAAATGTCNCAAACTGCCACTTGCCTTCCNGCTTGCGTTTTGCGCGCAAAATTATCAATGGATCATCTCAGTNTACGTGTTCCTTATTGTTACCGCTTTACTGGTGGGACATACACGACACATTCGCAACAAAATCATCNTAATATATCCAGCAAGACATCCCATNGTTAACTGATTTTATACTTGAACTGTTTTAGCCTGAAATATTTNTTTAGTTTTGCATGGAACATTNATACGGATCCANTTAATACAGTTATGTGCNAATTCCCATGTACCATGTACCAACGATCAANGACAGTTNGGTAAANATCAATTTCCTATAGGGTAAATTAGTATAACCATGCACAATATTGCACATACTAGTAAATTNAAAANAATTACTCTCCTAACCACAAAATCAAATTTTGAAANGAAATATATTGATTTTTGGAAATTTNTNGGTGAGGGTGATCAGAAAATATCAATTAGAANACNGGAACAAAATCGTGTTACACGGTGCTATCANCAAAGGACACTGCTCGGNTTTTATTACACTTGTACTAAACNTGGAGAAATNAGCAAATTTGCGACAGGAACGGCACCGGGCGTAAAACATCCAGCGAATCACGCTGCTGATCACTATAGANNCATTGATTCACTGCGACGGTGGAGGAACCGAAATCGAAAAGGTACGCATAGGATGAGTTCTTTATCAGCCATTTATAGTCACAAGCAAATCGACAGTTCTAGATTGTGTCATATAACACTGACCGCTATTTCTGACGGGATCTAATTTCATACAGATAATACCGCCTATACTGTGTTACATGTTCTGTGTCGTTGTTCCGTAGTGAGACCATCATAGTGTAGGACGCTATATGCTAAGATGGTCAGCAACGAAGTACTTCGGCTTTTCCCGTGCAGTTTGGAGTTGCCAACTTGTACGCAACACTCTGTTGATACACAGTTCATTTTGTGCACCATAGTATCCACTAATGATGTATTAAACGCGTATTAGATGTGTGTTCTAGTAGTTTTTGTTCTTATTGAGGGTTTCGCGAAGGCTGGCAGAATAGCGAAGGCGTTCCGCCGGTTAATGCAGCTTAAGGGCCACTGGTCTAACTACTGTCCACAGTATATCACCGCTCGGAAGTAGTTTGTTTGATTTGCATTGTATTTTATCACATATACCGAGTCTTTGGTACATATGGACTCGTTATTATCAAGCAGAGAAGCCTATAGGTCGGTTTCCAGAATGATTCTGAGCTTGCTTTAATGCAATCACCCCTGCTATATTTCTGAAATCCTACGCGGTCGAGTCAACAGCACATAATGCAAGAACTCTTGTTTGATATTTCCACCATTCACAATCGAACGACGGCAACGGAATTCCGTCAATTGAACGTGGACTTCGTCCGAATCGTGTGGATTTGCTGAATGGTGGGAACCTGAAAGTGACTAATACAAAAACAATACATGACTCCGTCGTTGCTCATATAGTATTAAGAAGGTTCACAGATAAATTGCCGAAGATACAATATATATCTGTTATATGGAATATGTTCCGTGTCTCTGCGAAATGTTATACGTGACTTCAGATTCACTTATATTGAAACAGCAGGATGGCGTCTTTTTCTATAGTCGACTTCGTCGCAAATAACCTGTTAGACGAAGTAGGTTTAAATCCTACTTGGGAGAAAGTTAGGAAATATCTCTACGCTGCCGGAGTTGGAATTTCGTTATTCACGTTGTATCTCACTCTCGGATTAGACGTGGAGTGTGTGCTTACATATGCAAACGGCACCGTTGTACGGGGTGAGGTCAGTTCGACGCATGTCAACGAATATTGCAAAAATACGGATTCCATGCTGTTAATAAGATATTCTGGATGTATTTTTGTTGGTTTTAATGCCATTATAATGGGAGTTGTCCCTTGCTGGCTATGTAGTCCAAAGGTGATTGATCTACTCCGAACGTTTACAAAGATACAGGAATTATTTGACGATATACAGTTGCCTCTTGAGAGAATGAAAACACTGGCATCAACACCGATAACAGAAGAGGAATCATTGAATTCCGCTGCTAGTGATTCCGAAAAAAGCAAAAAGAAATTGCGTCAACTGCTTCGGCTGCTGTCCAAATTAAAGAAGACCAGCTTGGAGATCAGTACAAAGTCAGGTTGTCATCGCTGCTACTTGGATATGCCTAAATCCTACACTACGAGAAGTTTATTGCTCGTCTCAATAATTGCTATCGCAGTCGTGGCATCCATATTTTTTGCAATCATGATGGATTTGCATGGCGCTTTGTTCCGTTGCACGTACGATTTGACAGCTACACGCGAGATCTACGTATGCACTATCGATTCTGCATTAGCTATAGTTGCTTGCAACGTAATCATCGCAATGATGTTTGCTCTGCAATTAATCCCAATAACCTACGGTCTTGTGAAAGTACAAAAATTAATGAAAACGTGTTCAACGGAAGAAGGAGGATTTCATGATCCTTTAATCAAGTTTATTTTGAGTTTCTGGAAAAGCTCCAAGCCTTCCAAGTCTGGATTGATGAGTGAATTCATAGAGCAATACCTGTTCTCTGGAAAATTTTACCGTGACGTTATACACGAAGGTGTCGAAAAAGACCCCGAATTGACCGAATTAGCCCGTTTCCTAGAAAGGGTCAAAGGGCCGTTCTCCGAATTGACATCTAAAAGTAGAAATTACAACGCAAAGTATTTCAAGAATATAATCACCAAATCGAAATATAAACTAGGTGACTGTGTTTCGCTCGCTGCGCTGCTAACAAAGCACGAGCTCTGGGAGACTTTGGTCGTTCTGCTTGAAGGGGCTCAGGATCTGGCTTCTTTTAACGACGTGGATATAAAACGTTTCGAAAACATAAAAGTGAACTTCGACACGTTGGCTTCTGCAGACACGGAAGTAAAGAGGTTAACCAATGACTTCTACGACAAGGAAGCAGCCGTTTCGTCGAGCAATACTCACTGTCTTCTGTATCACGCATCCGACATGACAAAACGTAAAAATTTGAATGTTGCTATTTTTCTGCTGGCATGTTTCAAACCTCCTACTCCTTACGTGCATTACGTCTCAGGACGTAGACATATTAGCGAACCAGCTGATAGGTACTTCAAATCTAAAATTTACCACTCATACATGAATTACGAAAAGCTGATGTCTGCAATAACGGAATGCAACATCCGACCAACCGTTAATTTTCGATGTCAACACGTACTGCAAGACGAGCTTGAAAAATACGAATCAATGCACAATGATGAACGGTAGATAAATCGTAGCTTTTCCGAAGTTATTGCCCGGAGGAAATTCCGTATATGGGACGCAAATGCCTCTGAATTCTTAGAATCCGCCATTAATAATAAGCACGAAATCGTCGCAATCGCATTATTCCATGCATAATTTCCTGTAAATCCAATCGGCGATTTATTTCACCAAGAATCTATCCCAAACACCGAATGTAGCGTACGGATATTTCGACATTTTGAATACGAGCTCGACGACTGTATGAATTTGGTGAAATACTTGGTTCAGCATAAGTCGTGGCAAAGTCTCGTGGGATTGCTATATAATACCAGGACGAGATGCGACGCGATGACGGAAAAGCAGAGAAAAGCCTTCAAAGAATTGACAATAGATTACAAGTCGCCTGAAAAACTTGGATCAGACAATCAACCAAATAATACAAATATTGTATTTGAGGCCATGCATCCTGAATACTCGTTGCCGGTCGGCAGCGATATTCATTTGGCAGTAGCGAACCTGCTTTTGGATACGGCGAAACCACAAATACTGTATGTATTCGACGAATATTTTCGAAAGACAAGCCTGGCTGGATATTTAAAGGACACCGAGCTACCTTACTTACAATCCACCCCAATCGCCAAGGAGGAATTCAGAAAGTTTAAAGTGACTCTAACAGACTTCGAAATGAAATACATGTATGACGAATACGAAAGGGGTAGTTGCGATCTTGAAATTATCATCAAACACATAGTGAACGAACCGCTTATTAATTGGAATAAAACAGTCTTGGATTTTGCTAACCTCACTGTTCGGAATGAGCATTGGCGAATTTTAACCTCCATACTAAGCACGTATGTCGTTGAAAATGAGAAGAGTGGATATAATGTATCATATGCGATTGATATCAACAGCTTGGATGACGTTGAATTGATTTGGAATTATATTACAGCCAGCAGCAAAAGCGACGGCGTTGAAGCTGTTCATTATGTTATCAAACGATATCCGGGTCATCGACAAGAAATCGTATCCCGACTTGCTACCCTCGAAGAAACGTACTTTATTGAGTTGAAGAAGTTTGTCCAGAGGTAACTACATAAGTTTTATTCGAGAGCATAAATGATGTTTAATTTCACCGACCGCTGGTCCCACTCATTTTTATTCATATGAAGGATAGTCTTGCCCGATATGAGACACTTGTAGTAACACAAAATTGGTCAACCGTAAGCTCGACACTTATTGCGCATTGTAGCATGACAAAGGAATTTGACATGATAATGTGCATATTCATAGGGAGCTTGAGCACTGTGGACACCCATTCTCAGTCTCTTGTTGCGCACCCGGCGGCATTATTATCGAGGGCACCAAAACGTGCACCGCAGCGAAACATCATGGACCTGCACATGATGCTAACCAATATCAATATGTTTATACTCTTGTAGAAACTTACTTTATTGAGTTGAAGAAGTTTGTCCAGAGGTAACTAGATAAGTTATATTCGAGAGCATAAATGATGTTTAATTTTACCTACCGCTGGTCCCATCAATTTTTATTCATATGAAAGAGAGGCGTGCCCGGTGTGAGGAGCTTGAAGTTGAAGTAACACAAAATTCGTCAACCGTAACCTCGACAATTCTTGCACATAGTAGCATGACAAAGAAATTTGACATGATAAAATTGATAGTGAGCGAAAGCACCCGCTATCTGCCTCTTGTTCCGCACATGAGGGCAATATTATTGTTGTGTTCCTCTAAATTAGTTTTTGATCCTATACCGAAGAAGGCTAAGCCAATGCAGCACAAGTTAAGACCACGTTTATTCACGACCAAACCCTAACAGAACACCACGACACATGCATTACTAAAGAAGGTATAGGAACATAGTGAAGCAATAAACGGGCACTAGTAACTATTGGCAAACGCAAAGTAATTCCACAACAAT
>KE604820.1:754-16309 GCA_000444245.1 Botryllus schlosseri | reverse complement strand
CCAGACAGCATCGTTGCGTATCAATGCCAATCTCCATAACAATGAAAAAAATCGAGGCTGATTGTGGGGGTTCCAGGGCCAGAGCGGAATAAATTTTATATTTTCGTAATCAGTGCAGAGTCAGCTTTCGATTGATACCCGTTTCATCAACTTTAATGCTCGGCAAGCCGGTCAAAAATGACCGTCAAATTGCCCGTAGCCAAATGGAAATTGTGACGTGATACAATTTTACTGAGGCGTGAGATTTGCTTGTGTCGACACCATATAGGACACTATGGTTTGATAGTGTTGGGGCACATTTTGTGGAGGTCAGCAACAACCCCAAATGCAAACTGCAGTTGCTCCTCATTTTTTGTGAGATGGGCATAAATTTCCTGAAGCATTGCGCTGGACGTTCTGTGCGGGCGGTGGAGACAATCTCCATAGTCAGACCAACAACTTTCCAAAATTAGTTTTTTAAGGACCACCCCAGTGTCCGGGTTTGCATTTTCTAACTGTCCATTCATGTTTTCTAGTAGCCAGCGCCTAACTGCCTACTGGCATGCTACACTGCTACAGCTTCTGTTATGAAAGGATATTTGCTTTCGTACGTCCATCCCTGTTGTGATGGTTGCGCGGTTTACCGCTGTGTTGGGCAGTAGCGAGACGTGCCACTCCTGGGTTTTTCCACTCAGATCTGTTTTTAGCATCACCTGGGTTTCTGGGTTTTTTTCAACACCATGTTCATCACGTCGCAGTTTTACGCTTGAAAATTAATTATTAGATAAGTAGATCATAATGTCGTAAAATGCACGCACTTCATTTTATCAATGTGTATAGATTTCGCTGTTATTGTAACGACAGAGTTATGAGAGCCTACTGTAACGACAGAGTTATGAGAGCCTGTTTGTAACGAGCGACAGAGTTATGAGAGCCTGTTCAACTACTAAAATGAGCTGCCTCGGCGTGATGCGATGGAGGTTCATTGAATAATAACTTTCAGGTCGCAAAAAGTTGGACAGTTAATTTTTTGACTGAACATGGTCGTCTGAGTCATTATCCCAGGTAAGAGTGATTGTCCCAGGATTAATCAATCGAAAGCTACCGTAGTTTCAATTTGGTCAGATCACTGAAAATACATGAAAATCACCCTCAAAAATAGGGAAAGGATTTCATTGTTACGAATTTCCAAGCGCGATGGTATAATTATTACCATATACTATTAACCTAATAGTATTAAGTATTGACGCTGCGCACTAATTGTGTCATAACAATGCGTCGAAAGTAAAACAACATATTTTGAGCGATTTGCAGTTTTAACCAAGCAAAATGTATAGTATGAACTGTTGGAAATTCAATATCAAATGCTTTTATGACTAATTGATGACTCTCAGGTCCCAGTTTCACAGCTATCTTCTAGAAATTTGAGTGAAATATAGGATATGGGTTAATTAGCCTCCACATCTGGGTTTTTCCGAAATATCCCAGTGCCAGTGGCATCGCTGGCAGTAGCGAGTTTGATGTTTGAAGGAAGTCAGTTAGTGGCCAGTGATTGAGCAACAGAGCAGATTTAAATTCAACTTATCTAGCACCGATTGCATTGACAGTTTCTCCTAAGACTCCAATGATATTCCCAGCAGTGTTGGGATCAAGTCACTACCTTCGAGTCGCGAGTCATTTCGAGTCATTGCACATTTTGACTCGAGTCAAGTCAAGTCAATCGATTTTCGAAGGTGACTCGAGTCAAGTCAAGTCACTCGATTTTTGGAGGTGACTCGAGTCAAGTCGAGTCAAGTCAAGTCAAGTCACGAGTCAAGTCACAATTCAAGTCAAATTGCCTTTTCGAGNTATGAGGNGTGATTACGTCATTGTATTTTGCTAGCNGTCTGAAATNCNGATTGAGTGGTCATTGATTTTGAACAGATGANGGAATNTAGAGTTNAATATACACGNAAGTAAGGCGCTGNATCGCTCACATATAAGTAGAACCAATAAACTATACGTAAGTAATTGCACAGCCTCAGTTANCAGCCAAAATAGAGAATAGAGAAACGAATTGNTAAGATGCAATACATTACCCTTTTGCNAACGGAGGCTACACTCGAAGGGGAACCGATCACGCATTCAAAATTAGCAATCAGAATCTTCATAGAATCTGTCGCACTGAAGGCCTTTCAGCATTCATTGATCACCAACAAGCTAAATTTATTGCACACATAATTCGAAAACATAATGACAGTGTCGTGAAGTTCAATAACGTTTGAAGATGAAAGGACAACGAAAAAAGGAAGACCCTCCGCAACGCTGATGAACAATGTCCTCAATCGGAACGACCATGACATCAGGACATTCTCAAAAGCAGCACTTTCAAGGGCAATTTAATTTATAAGTTAAATCTTTGATGCTCTCTTTTTTGATGGATACTTCCATCACCTCGGTGATGGTGCTCTAAGTCTGAACGCAGACAGAACTAGACCTATATATATATATAAATTGATATGATACAATTCGAGCCTGCGCCAATGGTTGATAACTATGTAAAGTATTTTCGAATTCAATTGCAATAAAACAATAGATTTTGTTAAGGTAAGTACACAGAACAGAAATAGACATTTTGCTATTAAATTACTTTACTATACTATAGTTCACGACAACGTAGGTTGTAAGCTTCGATCACTTCGTTTGCGATCAATATATTTGTGAGAGAACAATGGAGGCTCAGTAAAACGCACGATCATTGAATGATTGGTCGCTCTCGCGGGTTACACCAGCGTTGCGCGAACAATCCGAACATATGCAAGATACAGTAATTTTCATCGACACTGATTGCTTGATGACTTGAAATTGACTCGTGAATTTTGCTCCGAGTCACGAGTCAATTCGCATTTCTGATAGGCCGAGTCAAGTCAAGTCAAGTCATTTTAGCAAAGTGACTCGAGTCAAGTCAAGTCATGCGAAAAAGTGACTCGAGTCTGACTCGAGTCAAGTCATGACTCGAGTCATCCCAACACTGATTCCCAGCACTGTACTGTAACGATATACGGTACTGTACACTGTGTGAACAGTGTACAATTTATTGCTTCGTCTAAAACAAATTTAAATTGAGATGACGACATGGCCTGTAAAGGCCTTGCTGTGTATTCATTTGATTTAGTTCATCTGACGAAAATCTTTACCTTTCTGTTTACAGGAATAGCCTAAGCGAAATTTGCCGAAATAAATGTATCTTTGTGTCTTCACTTGACGCTATAATGCGTAGTCGTCGTAAGATGAACAGACTAACGCTATCCCATGGCCAGAGCGCCGTTCCTATGAATCTCTTTGCGACTTGGGAAGTCGACAGAACGTCTCCGCATTCTATACCAAGGTAGGCAATTTTCATGATATTACCTTATGTGAGTAAGTTGCTGACACAAGCTATAATCCCTGCAGTTGTGAATACAGTAGACATGCGGATTGATATCAGTCATATCTTTGGTATGTGCAATAATGCATGATAATGGGATTGCTAGTACTGCTGATCAATCTCGCATCTGGTTTGGGTTCCTCACTAATTATCGTTAATGAAAAGTCATCACTGCTGGTCTGTTGCACATATAGGGTTTTGTGGGGCTTTCAGAGCTGAGATGGAATCTTCGTACTTTTACCAAATTTGTTTGTGCGAGATGTGTAAATTGCTCGCGTTACAGCCTCTGTAGCAGCGTGCAATGAGACGTGTTGCAAGTGGTGATTGTTAACGAAATTAGCATATACTGTACCACTGGTTTTGAACATTTGAGCTTGCGAACCGATAAATTCATAATCAACAAAAGGATTACAGCAAAACAAAGTTTTTGGTACTGGCATGTGATATTTCGCTATTAAACGCTGTGCGTGTTTATCTTTGTTCGCCTCGTCTTTATTATTCACCGTCATGTATATATATACCTGAGTGACATTCCTTCATAGCTGCAGCATAATGGAAACCTATGAGGTTATTTATATGTCCTGTTTAAACCACCAACTTGATTTTGCCTGGTGGGTGGCTTTTTTTGGAAGAAATAATGCAATTCACTTTACCCATGTTTATTTGTTAGAGAAAGACTTTAAATTTTATTCAAACGTCTTCTTGGCTTTCACGTAACTGCTCTAGACAAATTACATCGTACTCGCGGCATTGATGTTTATTGCTTCATGTTTCAAGTACCACCCTGCCCTTGTCTGTATCGTATACATGTTTTACTCAGAGGCAAGGCCTATAAAATACGTGTGGACACGAAATCCATTGATATAATGTTTGATCGTTTTCCAGGGTGTGTAGTATCGCATTGGGAAAGCTAATATTAGTACGAGAGTTCGACAAAGATGCCCAATCCTTTTTTCTTGCCGTGAGAATGCAGGTGGGTGTATTTTACTGTATTCTGAGCAGACCCCTGTTATTATGCTCACAATCGTTTAGGGTTCCAAAAGAGTTCTACGGTCAAATGAAATCGCTCTACCAAGCAGTGGTCATTCCAGTGTGGATCTCGAGTTGACATTTTCTCTACAGGTAAAACGATTTTGGTATGGAATTATCTCACTTGTGACCAATGTTCCCTCTAATTTTTGACGAGTTTGCGCACACTCACCAACTCACTGCGCAGACCCTTGGACAGCAGTGCGTAACGACTAAAAAAAAGGTCATCACTTCGGATTTTTTGTGCGCAAGTTAGATTTTCTGTGCGCAGACACTGTCTCAGCACTGCGCATTTGCGCACGTGCGCAGCTTAGAGGGAACATTGCTTGTGACGTAGCAGTGTTTCTAATCAGCAAGTATGAACGGTGCACCGGGGTACGCGTATTCGGTCATACGCGAAATGGCGTGATTGACATCCGCTGGGGAATAATATGATGGTGTAGGTATTGACATTACATCTCACTGGTAATCTGACGTCTGAACGAATTTATACTTTGTCTGTCATCGAGTTGTTATCGTAGCGTGCGACAGTGGGACTTCCCAGCATCCTTCCTCTTTGCTCCTGTTGCTATTGCTTGTCAGCATATTTGTGACAAGGAGACCTAGATTCCAACTATGGGAATAGAAGAAGAGTGGATATCGAGTGCAGAAGGTTCCATCAAAAATGGAACGAAAGTTTGGATGGAAAATGGAAATGGAACAAGTTTCAGTCCTCGTAGAATAAAGATTTGGCTCCTCTAAAAGATTCATTATAAAGAAAATACCAAGCTATCGAAGGACAACTGTGAAATGTTAAAATTAATAGGATGATGGTCAGCCTGAAGGAATGCAGTTGTGATGTATCTGATGGAGATTTGATAGGAAGCTAGCTTATTGCTAGCGAGTTGGAGCAGGCATCCAAGCCATATTCAGATGAGGAGGTGGTGAACAAGTGCATGCTGCAGACTGCGGAAGTCGTGGCCAGAAAAGCGGTCTGCAATTGCCAATATCAGTCTTTGGAAGAACACTGTCACAAATAGAATAGCTGATCTATCAAGTGATTTGGAAAGACTGCCACGTTTTCAGTGGCAATTGATGCGCGCATGGATATTACAGATCTTGCGCAACTGGGAATATTTGTTGGGCACGTTGATTAGTCGTTGCAAAATATTGAGGAATTGCTTGAATTTGCACCCATGACCGACACCAGAATGAGTGCAGGGCATGTCTTCACCTCAGTCGTTGCAGCACAGCAATCGATTATATTCATGTACTGGTATGCAAAATAATCGAGCAAGATTACTTTAAAATTTGTTTCAAATACTATCAACTGCAATTACTCATGATCACCCATGTCTGGGAAATTAAAAATGGACTATAACGTGTTTTTTTTTGGGTAAGGCTGTTTATTTCGTTTCTCAATTTATAATTCATATTATGAATTCATTTATTATTCGACAGGAGGACTTACTTTAAAGGCTGGGCTTCTACATTATTAAAATCATCCTCGCAGCTCAGGGTCGGTCTCATTTCGGGTCATTGTAGGTTAGGTGATAGGTACCTATTTTTTATATATCGGAGAAAGGTCTTTGTTGACTCATCCCCTGAAGCATCAATCATCACAGGCAAAATCGATGAATCTGCCATTGGCAAACATTTGTTGGATAATTCTGTCAAGACAACAGATTTTGTGTAGTCGGCACATGCCATTCACGCTATCATTTGTGTCCCTTGGAGTGGACGCCAAACTAGTAATGTACCTTCTAAAAATAGTATATTGAGCTTAAGTGATCTCTCCCCTCGATGATTCAAAATTTTCTAGCCGGGGACATCATATTTGGTGATAAGATTGTTGATTTATAATGTAAATTATTCAATTGTACAATGCAAAATATGTTTTCGAACGTTTGTCATTTTGCTATTTCAGTATTCTCATTTTGTAAAACGAGACGGAAACACGCTGCAAATAATGCTTCAACGGAAGAAACGTTACAAAAACCGCGCCATGCTTGGCTACAAGACATTAGCAATAGGAACACTGGATCTTGCCCAAGTAAGTTAAGTGTTTGATCAGGCTACAGTTAAAATTGAGAGTAATCAGGATTATTTACTTCGTTTCAATGGTTCTAGTATTTTTGATATCATCACAATTTGATAAAGCATATATTAAAAGTAGACATCTTGACTGGTTTTACTTTCTACTGGATATTTGGAATGCAATCTACAATCTAATCGATTACTGGTACAAGCTCCCCGTATCTTATCCCTTGTCTGTGCATTTTTGATCTCTAATCGCATTCGTAATTAAATACAATCAATTTCTACTTGATGGTCTGTTTTAGATCATACAATGCCCCATAACGGACGAGTCTTCGCTCGATCTGATTGGCGCCAACAAAGATCAACGGAACGGCAGCTCAGTTCAGGCGCAAGTCGTCATTTCAAACGCCCACAGCAGTCCGGCCGATGAAGTGGAAGCATCTTTGGAGCAGGCGGAAAAAAGGCACGAAGCCGGTGCGGTGGAGTGTCTTTGTGCTGCATGTCTCACTTACATTTTCAATTTCAAATTAATAATAGATGATGTTGTTGTCGACTTGACATCTGCTCGTGTCTCCGTTCCATTTATCTTGTGTCAAATGTTAATCAACACGACGGGCTCACGACATTTGAAGTTGAGTGGTGCGGTTTCTAAATCGGCTGCTTTCATTCATGCGCAGGAAGCAATCTGAAGATCCCCTGTTCTAAGTGCGACTTTCTCACAGCACTTGCCTACCAATATTTAGATATTGCCGACTTGGTAATGACCTTGTAATTTTCGACACTTCATTTAACCTGTTGTTGTACAATGGACAGTGTCCAGTGGTTACTTATTGACTGCTACAGCTGATCTATCTTAACCTTCTCCTGATTAGCCTTCATACTTTGTACCCGCTTTTTCACACTGGGCAGTGCAATGCAGGCACTAAAAATGTTTCCAATTTCGGTGGCACACGGAAATTGTCCGGTTGCACCAAATCTGGCTCAATTCTGACCAATTGCAATTTGAAATGTCAACAATTTTATAATAGTATAGTAGGCTAATTGCAGTTACAGGGCCTATTTTTGTCACTTCGTTATGATCAGACGTTCTGTTCCACTGTTCCAGATGTGTCTGAAGGTGAGGTGATGCTTTATTCATGAGTTTAATTCAATCAGGGTGCCAGTGAAATTTGGAAAGTCAATTTTTCCATGCACAACCCTATTAGGCACAAATTCACTGCTACAGTGGCGACTGCAAGGTTGATTTTAGCTGATCTAACTGTTCTTCTTCCCAATTATCCTGCTCAATCGTTGCATGTGTGAAAAACGCAAATCTGATTCCCTACTGTAATATCATGTGACGCAAAATTTGATTGAACATTGCATGATAGATTAAAATGTAAACAAGTAAGACTAATATGAACGTGGAATCTGGCCAAAAACGAATCATTTTTTAACGCATACAATCTGATTATATCATCCGCCACATTTTCCCAATGTCACCTCACAACAAATCAGTTTCCCTGTGACCTTCGAACCACTTTCTTCCTACCAATGACTAATTACCTTGAGCAGATCGGTTGCCAGACATGGACAACTACACCGATGATGAAGAGACGTATTCTTCGGACCAGGAAGTTAGTCAACTGCAAATTTCTTTGTAACGTGACGGCTCATGATCAAACATTTTACAAATTCAGATGTACCACGATGATGATAAACGGAAGACAAGAATGAAACATAGACTGTCGACTTCTTCAAGGCAACAGAACTTTATCAAAGCCAAACTGATAGCTCTCCTTCGTAGATTCAAACAGGGTGAAGACGAGGTAAAGTTCTTCCTTTAAACTTACCAACACTGTGGCTAGTTCAATGGGGTTCATTTACGATTTACCGCAGACGATGTCCAATGGCCTATTCGAAATTGCATGATCTGCTCACATTGCAGAACTATTATATTGCTCCTGCGGAAATTTACCTCGGCCATTTTTCATTGACACTCGATGAATTTAGACGAGATCAAAACGTGTTTTAAAAAATGAGACAATGTAATGTCTTATAATCTTGAACAACGTAGCCTAACGAGCCCTAATCATGTTCTGAGAATGGTGCCGCTTTGCGTGGAAATTCACTTGATTCCATATCAATGATTTTGGCTATTTTTAGATACTGAAAACGTATCAGCACAGTTTTACATTCTACCACATGGTTTATTGTATATTATAGATCTGCTAGTTAGAACGAATGATTGATCGGGTGGTGTTTATTGTATCCTTTTCAATACTGTTCAATACTCAAGGTTACGATAAATTTTGTACTGAGTGGTCGGATTTACACCGGTTCTGTGGAGTTGCCTCATGAAATTTCATATGATTGTGGAACCGGTTAGCATTACTGGTTACTGTCAATCACTCTTGGCAACAGAACCTTGAGAATATAACTTGAAAATTGGCAAGAGAGCTGGCTGACAAAAAATTTGAATCCCGCCATTGATTGTTTTTCTATTTTGCCAGAGGTGATACACCTGCTCCCCGACAATCGGACTTGTAAACTAAAACAACTAGAACTAATGACCTGTAAAAATCCGCGACTAACTACCTAAAACTCAACTAGCTAGCTAATAACTGACAATACGAATTACCGGATTGTAAATGAGCTGAGGAATATTGCAGATGTAATCAGCATTTAAAGTTCGAAATGGTAGGGGTTTCAACCCGCATAACCCACCGCTGACTGTGCTAATGTTAGTAGTGATGACTCTGCGATAGCAATGGCTGCGAGAACATTAACAACTAAGCACTGGTTTCACGATTTACGCCAAACGACGACACTTGTTTTCTAATTTTTAAATGCTCAACTGGAATTGGAACTAGATCTACTTACTTTTCAAAATTCACATGTAGAACTAGTCACCTTAGTCCATAGGCGCTGAACTCAGCTATGATAGGCATGGCAGTGCCAGGCATACCTAGGAATCTCTTTGGGTATGCGGCATACCCAAAATTTCGTTAGGCATGTCACTGTCTTACAAGCTTGTGAATTGTGCGATTTGGAAATAAGCAATGTATTTCGTAATGCTGCTGCTCACGGGAGAAGATCAGCAGCAATACGTTGATCGAACGCGAGTAATTAGAAGACGCGACGCAAGGAAACAAGACCGAGACTTTGACAGATGCCAATTTCTACACGGGCAAAATGTAGCGATTGTCATGTGCTGTGTAGAAATATGATATCTGATGCGGCGGCCGGAACTGTCACGTCTGCTGTGAGTGTGATGTCATACTGGCTCAAGACGTTGACCATAGACAGATTTGATTGAAATACGTACTGGCTGTGAACATAATCAAGCGGGGTAATGGATTTTGGTTTGCGCTAATACCAGAGGTGGTCAAAGTAATCATCGTCGCTACTCAAGTAGAAGTAACGCCAAAATTTCTACTCAAGTACAAGTAGGAATGGTGGTTCATAAGTAAGTAGGCATTCTACGCCTATTTTGCCTACAAAACTGAAAACTGTCAAGCAGAAGTAGTCTAAAATCATAACTACTTAAAAAGTTGTGTGAGTAGGCTAAATCTACTTCAAGTACTTCAAAAAGTAGAAGTACTTCGTTACTGACCACCTCCGGCTAATACTAAGACAGAAGATCTGTTGCAGGATCTTGATATCGAAAGTTCTGACTCATCTGAAATTAGTGTCGCTACTGAACGGAGTCCAGAACAGACTTTGCATTTGTGAAAATAATTCCTGTAACTTTAGATTAATTAGTCGTCCCCGAAGATGCGTACTCGTTTGTTCTCGAGACGGAGTGATTAAAATCTGATTGCCAGCACGCATGTTGGCGGATGTGTTGCGTATTGACTGGAGATCGTGAGCTCGCTAAGTGAGCGCAGTCGGACTTGCTACTGGTAGCGTGAGATATCGAGTATATATATGTCATACGACTTCGTCACCATGAGGAAGCTGATCCGATTGATGTATGATCGCGTGATCGGCATTGGTGCATGTACTCAACCCTAATAACTTTTAAAATTTGAAATCAAATTCAATCAATTCAGCTGGCGGCCGGCTGACTACGTGCCTGCGTGATAATATCGTATTTTTGTCACCATATCCAAGCAACAAGTAGTTACTGTGGTGATATTGAACACTTGCGAGTCGGCTCATTTGCCAATTTTGACGTATTAAGACTTTGTGACGTCACCAATCCCGCATACCTACGGAAAATTAGGGTTCAGCGCCTATCCTAGTCACTTTCCACAATCCGCGAAACTCAACTACCGGTACTAAAAAAATAGTAGGCTAATTATTAGTCGTCCATTGACTAGATTGGTAATTTGTACAAGTCTGCCGACACTACCCTGGTGAACGTGGGTGCCTTGCAAGGTTGGTCAAAATCAGTGGAAATGGATAATGAGTGGTTCCGACAGTACTTGATGAAGTAGCTTTGAACAGGAGTTTGAGGCCAGTTTTCCAATGCGACTTCGCAACTCTTCATTCGTTCTATTTTCCGTTCTATAACGTGTCAGGGACTCGACGAGGAGATCGGTCAAGGGTCGAATGAAAACGACGCAGACGCCGAGGACCTGAATTTCCTCTACAATCAAATCGAAGACTTGAATCTAAGCGACAGCTGTCCCGAAGTGGAGGACAACATCAGCATACTATCGACGCCGAAGCCAAAATTAAGGTGAGGCGCGCCTCGACGTTTTGTCGAAGTCGAGACGCTGTAGCCAACACTTTTGCAGGCCTTTTTTCGATCGGATCTCGCATTCCAGCTCGCAGACCGAAATCTGTAGTTTGAGGGATCACCTGAACACGGATCATATAGAACCGGTTGAGGTATGTGCTGTATTAAAGGCTCTTATTTTCGCAGTTAGATCGGCACTGAGGAAGACAACATAGTTACTGTTAGTACTCTGGTTCAAATAACGACGTGAATTTCTACTCAATTACAAGTAGCAAAAGTCATTTTGGTACAGAATTGAACATCTCGTACGTACACTACTGTTTTACGCTGCCTGTTGCTATACCCAACAATATTACGTCATAATATGCCATTTCGTTTTGAATTCAACTCAGTATTATTTCCTTTATCACGCCAGTAACCCTTGGCATGAAAAGTCCCTAAGTAAATAAGCATTATTATTAACGTACCGTACTTTTGAAAGCTTTATTCAATCACAGGTAGAAGTAGTGGATTTCAAGACGCGCCAATACTATTTCCAGTAGATCACGTGACATCATGTGCACGGTAACTAACACAAGTACAGTGTGACGTAGACTTTCTTGTTATTCAATCGTCAGCGACGTTATCATTGCAAGATACGCCAAAACTGCAAGCAGATATAAAATGTGACAATTTCCAAGTGATGAAGTAAAAATTTCCATTTCCATTGATTGAGGTATTGCGCAGTAGTCAATAGGAGTTGGCCACTTTAGAAATAGAAGGAAGGGTATACTTTTTAAAGAATATTCAGTTCAGATAATACAGGGGCTGTGTTGCACGGTGTAGCAATATTTTTGCTGGTGAAAACGATGCAAACCTATCCGAATAATTGTGTTGTATTTTACAAAATTCGCACTGTACGAAAGTATGTTTTGCTTCGAAAACTGTGAAGTGGAAGTGGTCTGAAAGCGAATTAGGCCTACTTTAATACTTAACAAAAGTAGAAGTACTTTGTATCTGACCGCATCGCTTTGAATAGGTGGCAAAAGTTGGAAAAAAATGCCCCGAACTCTCTGAAAAAGTAGAAGTACTCTCTCACTAGGTTGGCATTTTGAAAGCGTTTTAATCCCTACAAATTTGACAATTCAGGAAATCATGGACTCGCCTGCCAAAGAAAGAAGCGATTCTTCCGACCCTGAAGAATACGCCCACCGCGCGTCTACAGTTCACGGTAACAGATATTCCTACCAAGCCCGTGCGGTGTGACGTTAATCAGACTTCGCAATTTCAGAATATGGTTACTACAACGACGATGACAGCAGCCTCAACCAATCAGGCACGTCGTCGGTGTTTTCACAGCCGCATCAGGAGCAATATCGTAAATTAACGCATCGGGAATCTGATGTCGTTCGCGTCACTGCTGATTCCGCTGATTATCACGCCAGCGGTCAAGACGGTGTTGCAGCATCGGTGAGGGTGCTTTTGCGTGAAACTTTTTATAGTTTGTGCCGCAGGCTGTGTCGCTTCAACCGGTTGGAATTGAGTCAAGTACAATTACTTTTTTACCGACCGTATCTTCTCGTGTTGCAGGAATCAAAGTCACCGTATTCTCTGCCATACCTGCACGGGTCTCTGAGCGAGGACGAAAACGTACTGAACAATCCCATTCTGCTCGTCGACTGCTCGGGGAGGCGTGGAGCCCATCTAGGCGACGCCTTCAAAACGTACCTCCAATCGGGCAACAGCATTAACGCCGTGATCATCGGCACGACGGCGCGCGATCAGCTCCGGCCTGTGTTTGCGTACTTGACCGCGAAGCTGCAGAAGTTGTGAGTGTCGCGACATTTCCGCTCAGACTTTGATACCTAGATCAGTGCTCTTCATCCTTATTCATAGTGGTACACCCTTTAACGCTGTAGCTCCGACCCATGAACCCTTTTCAGCATTACCGCTGAAAAAGATAGGATATCACTTTTATCTCACTGTCAAATTGCGATTTTTCGGTCTAATTCTGACTTATTAGACTTATGCCGGTAAATAAAAGGGTCATCACTAGGGCGATATTTTTTGACATGTCAAACAAAGTCAGAATTAGGTCAAAATTGTAGCGTTAGGTCAAAAAATGTCAAAATTGTTTATAGAGTTGAAACTTTTTTGCAACCTGCATTTCGTTTGTATCGTAGATTTTGCACTGTTTGTGAACTTGTCATTTGACATTTTACATCTTGTAGCCTACTTTATAGGCCTACCGATGTAGACAGCCTATTGTCTGCTCATTTTGAAGCATAAACATTCAAATGAAACAAATAGGTTGACATGGTGTTATGCTCAACGTACCGCAATATCCCAACTGAAGCTAGACTGCGCGGGCAATGCATGGTTCTTATATCAAGAAGCGCATGTTGAAAAATTGTGATGTAGACACCATTGTCAGAATGAAGCAACACGGTGTGTCACCAGCATTGTACGCACGACTTGAACGTTCTTTTTCTATTCTTGGCAAGCTTGGCAAGTAAGGACCAGACATGGGGTAATCGCGATTAGTAATCGTAATCGATTACGACGATTACAGCATTTTGAAGTAATCGTAATCGCAATCGATTACATTCGAAAAAAATCCGAAGTAATCGTAATCGTAATCGACTACTTCCCATATCTAATCGATTTGTTTGTGAAAGAACGATTACTTTTTGTTTGTGCAAGGTCTATGACATAAACTGAATATTCGTGAACAAGAATGAGATAATATACCACGTTAGCGATAGCACAAACGTCTGTTTTCAAACGCCAGTGACTCATTATTACGTCAGAAGTATTAGCTCCGCTCGTCATTGCGTAACAAGTATCCACACATAGTAAACAGACATGCGATGGACATTGTAGTGTGATTGTAAGAACACCTCCCTTGGTGTATATCAGGTTATCAATACACTACAGAAGTTGCTACCTTGCAGCAGGATATTGATCACCACTCTGCCTATAGTTTCAAATAGTAACTTATGTATTAATGTTTGGTTGTGCTTAGTTAAACGCAGTTTACCATTGCTGCTTGGCGAGCAGGAGGCCTACGTACGCACGTGCACCTGACGAAGATTCGGAATTTTGTACTCGTCGAATAAGACATTGCAGTTTCCACAACGAAGCATTACAAATAAACAGCTGCTGATATATATCATAACCGAGCCGTGCTTGGCCGTTTCTCGTAACAGCAGCTCGCTGCATGTATATGTATTAAGTTGATGGCAGAATTTTTATGTTAACCATATCTTATTCTCATATAACTACTTGAAACGGGCGTCAATCGTTATTTCACAGTTCGTTACTTAGCATTTGGACCTGCCGCCATAACCATCCGCTTATATAGCCTGACATGTTAGCGTGGGTTATAGCTAGAATCAGCAATTCAGCCAAAACAGCAATTCCCCTGTCCAATTCCCTGGTCAATTTTCAAAAGTGAATTTCGTCAATAATATAGGTAATTGCATTATATTACTTTATATTACATTATAATCTCTCTGAGCCCCGAGTGTCAGATTTACCTGTAAAGCTGGGGCACGTAATTCATATTCATAGCATCTGGTATGTTGTTATAATTACTGTATGTTGTTAATTCGCGACCTCCAGTCCGTTTTATAATCACAAGATATTGTACTCGCCCAAACGTAGCAGTCTAAAAGAATATCTTTTGTGAGACGCACACACAAATTGTCATGGCTTTATTCCTTTGTGGATGCGCCGGGTGACATTTGCATTGTGGGCCTAGATTGGAAGGACAGGAGTTATTAGTCCCGCCCACTCAGCGCGGCTATTGACAATGGACGAATACCCTAAGTTTCGGCCAAGGTATTTCTTTGGTATCACATCCCGTGGAGTTGCGTGTTGGCCGAAACTGCATATGTGTTTTGGTGTGTTGTGGGATCGTGGCGCGGTAATGACCGGCTACGAAATGCCTGTTCCCATAAAATATAGCCTATGTATGTTTTTTCTTGAGGGGAAGAGGTATGCATTTCAAACCCAGCTATCTACTGGAACAGGGGTCACCAACTGTTTGGAAACAAAAAGCTACTTCTTGTGTAGTGTGTACTGATTATTGCGACGAGCGACGGGTTACCACGTACTCCCGTCGTTTATTCATGTTCAGTTGGATTTCTTCACTCAGAGTAAGACAATCAGAGCACTGGGCCGGGTTTCCGCCCCTTACCAAGAAAAAAAACGCTCACTCGCAGGGACTCACACCAGCTCCTCCAAGCTCAGTTGCGTTGCTGCAGTGCGCGCAGAAGCGCCGATCTCCGCGTCTTGACCCGGGAATATTAACTATAGATTCCCGTTGAGCCGCCGCGTGGGCGAAGACATGCAATGCCCCGAGCGACTGCGTTCGTATGTTCCTTGGCGTCGGCCGACCTATGTTCAACTGCTGCTCATATGAAACGAGCTTCAACTATCAAATCTCTCATTTGGATCATACGAACGGGGGGGG
>ATSW01129197.1:0-13913 GCA_000444245.1 Botryllus schlosseri | reverse complement strand
CATCATGGTCTGAACTTGAACTCAAACTGTCACCCTCTTTTGAAGATGACGATGATGCTAAAACAACATAGTCACAACTTGTGTCGTGTGAAACGTTTTCAACAGTTTGATCTGCAATGGCTGCTGTTTTTTTTTTGAGGTCTTTAGCCAGAATTTTGTCTCTTTCCAACATTATTGACTGGCGAGATTGCCGTTGATCTTCATAAAATGCAATGTCTTCAAGCTTTCTTTCATGTGATGGATAAATGTCATTTTCTATTGTTGTTATGGCATCTCTACTCCCAATATCCCACAGCTTGTCCAAATTATCAGTGAATTTTCTCCTCTTACCCATGGGATCACTTTCCTGTTTCGGATTCTTCTTCAGATCACGCCATCTTTCGTGCAGGTTTTTAAGTGATCGCACCACATGTGATTTCTGCATTGTCGCAATTCTCGCCATTTTCCACACTGTCATTACATCATCCACCACCACAGTACATAGGTCATGAGTAGGGGTTGACTGAGGACAATGCTATTTCAGATGCAGCAAGTAACTCATTACTTCTCGTATAGTAGGTAATCTCGAGCCACAGATGTAATCGCAAGTATATCCGACCAAGTACTGCTCAGATTTGGATCTTCTTCTTCGCTGCTGCATGTGTGCAATCTTTTGCCGTTTTGCCGCTGCCATGACTGCACTATTGTTGCTCCAAATCATAAACTACTGCTATCGACTCTGAAGCATTCAAAGAACACGTGTTACAGTACTACTAATGACTCATCAACCCACAACGCGCTTGTACAGAACCACAGCCGCTACTAACAGACTCTACCTCAGCAAAACAGACTTTCAATTTAGTAAAGCGAAGCTCTCGGATCCGAGTCAGCTGTTGCAGTAATCAGTGAAGCTTAGCCGATTACCCAATCAAGAACCGTGGCTTCGTGATTGCCCGCCTCTGCTGTCGGTTGCCCGCCCACTCTTCAACAACGACTTTCAAACGCATTTAGACAAACGTTAGCTGCTTTCCTGGGAGCTTCTTTCAAGCCCATTATTGTTTTTTAACAATAATCTACAGAATAAGCGATGGACACGCATAATTCCAAACATTTTCCAAATTTTGAACAACCCTACTCTACAATAAGAGACACTGATTGCCCGTGTTTAAACGCTGGGAGTGGCTTTTCTATTCGCAGGCTAGTAATCTTTAACCGAACAGTGTATTGTGTCCTTTGTAGTGCCGGTAACTCTGGAGGAGAGGCACGTGAAAGTATATTAGTTATCCAAGTATTTCTGTATTGTAAAAATCACAGAAATTCCAAGTGTATAGGGTGTAGGCCTACATTCCACAGCGGCGGCCGTGTCTGACCTGCCTTGTGTTTCGTGACCCGTGAACTGCATCGTGGGAGATAGGGGTTGTTGTGGGCGCTTGTTACCATAGGTAGTCGGCGATGAAGTCTTTCTACTTTTTCTGGAGTGCTGGAACTGGTTTTTCCTCCTTTCGCCTGTGCTTAATGCTTTTTTAGAAGAAACTATGTACTTTTTGCAAAGTAGAAAGTAGGCTGGGGATGTTTCGCTTCGTGTTTGTAATTGAAAGTGTGTTAGTGACCTGACAAAATAGCGTGTAGAACGGCTACGGATAGCCAGCGGTACACAAAGCTCTTTTTGTTGACACAGCCTTGGCTGGTGTATTTTGATAAAAGTCGACTACAAGGTACACAAATGAAAGTGTGAACGACACGAAATCTGTCCTCTCGATAATTTTTCGCATTGAAAAAAATAGAATATTTTCTGCTGACCCTCGTCCGGGGTAATTGTCAGCAACTTGCAGAGAATTGGAAGGAACATTGTAAATCAACAGTCGTATCATCAAATATGTCGCTGGCATCAAAATTCTGGTACAAGCACTTTCTAATTTTCTACTGGTTGCTGACGATTACCCATGACGAGTGTCAGTTGCAAAAAATTTGCATTTGATTCAAAACTTAAATCTTAAACCAGATTCGGATTCGAAATGATCTCACGTGTGTGTACTATTGGATTGGTTATTAAAGGTCTATACCTACAAGAAGCTCTTCAAATTTTTTTCAAATATTTCATTTCTTATTCCACACAGTCGGTCCTGACGGTTATGAATCGGACGAAATCGTGGAAGAGCTCCCGGCGGCGGAAGTCATGAACAGACAGCTGGAACGAGTCCACCGCAAGCAAGTGCTCGAGGAGGACCAGAAAGCCATCGAGCTTCTGCAGGAGGCCTTCATGGGCGGCGAGGAGATCGCTCCGAGAGAGAGGAAGTTTCGGTGGAGAAATATCGGTGAGAATGGTTCCGCGTCTTCGTCTCCGTAGAACAGGGGTGTCAGACGCATACGACCCCATCAGACGATTTAATCCGACCCGCGAAGCATTTCTAAGGAAATCGAAAAATGCTTGTATAATCCAGCAAATTTCTAACAAAAGTTGAGATCTCAAATATCTTTGGTCGCACTGTTGTATACCGTATTCTGACCCCGTAGACCCCAGTCCGGTCTCCAGAGAAACCCGAATGATGATTTTACAGTAATGAATAATTGCATTATTCACGTTTACAGTTGAATCTTTGTAACCAAGTCACAAGGTAATCTCATTTGTATAGTTTTGAGTCGAGTCAAGTCGAGTCATTTTCAATTCACTACCAGGTGAAGTCCAAGTCAGATAGCGGAGAGTCGAGTCCGAGCCATAGAGTTGTGACTCAAGTTCAAGTCATTATGTTCAGTTTTCAGTTCAACCTACTTTTTTCAACCCTGCTCTAGTGATATAAAATGGCTCGCACTCATAATATTGCAACTTTTCTCAGTCCTAAGAGTTTCCGGCCCTCTTTTCTAAGTAGCGGGACTGGCAGACTAAATACCAATCGCGTGGTGACCTTCCTATTCTTTAAAGTTACAATGAAATGTCAGTCTTGGCTCTTGGATGTCCTAGTCTCGGGTCATATGACTTGGATCGAGTCATACACAATGACTCGAGTACAAGTCGAGTCAACACAAAAATAGCCTCTATTCAAGTCAATACAACCCTGGCCAAGTGCAGTTGGGCAAAACTCTAATTCTTTTTCGCTGATATAACTCTCAGAAAATATCTGGATTTCCGCGATTTGGCTTTCAACGTCGGATAATCATTTTTTTTTGCTGTTGCACCCAGATGAAACGATCGACCCGACCGTCTCAAAGTCAGACGAGGAGGATGGCAGCGATGGAGAGGAGTTGGCGGACGACTCGAACTGGCGTAAGATGAAATGCGAAAGGGACGAGTACCTGAAAAGTATCGATGTCAACGAGTGAGTATTTTCATGATTCCTTTATTTTACATCACACCAATTGAACTTAACGCGTAAAAATCAGGAAGTTTTGATCTAGAAAATCAAAATTTTGAAATTTTTTGACCTTAAAAAACTTGATTTCGAACAAATTTTGACATGTAGATAAAGTAGGTGTTTTCCCGTATAATGTTAGAATTGTAGCCTACTATTTATCTTCATTTCTGGTTGCAACTGTGTGTCGATACAAAGTAGTTTGGCCTGAAAAAACATTTTTTACTTGAATACTAACAAAGTTTTACATGAAAAAAACTTACTTGAACGAAATCTGGACCTTTGAAGAAATCCAGTAGTAACATCCGGCATTGTGGAAGACAGAATTGAAATTTGTTGTAATACAACGAAAGATACTTTCCTACATTCTCGGGTAGAAAGTGTCTGTCCTTACTAAGTAGCTTGCCAAGAATGGGGAAAGAACGTTCAACAGCAGCAGTCGTTGGCTGGCAACACTCAAGTTTTGCATACACTGCTGGTGACAAACCGTGTTGCTTCGTTCTGACAATGTTGTCTACATCACAATTTTTCATCATGGGCTTTTTGATATAAGAACCATGCAATGCCCACGCAGTCTTGCTGCAGTTCGGATATTGCGGTACGTTGAGCATAACACAATGTGACTATCTTGTTCAGACTTTATGCTGAAGATTCTCGCCTGCTGACGCTCGGACGGCAAGCATATATGTCGCATCAAAATTCGTTGGCCTCGAGGGGCGCCGAAAACTCGAATCAATCGTCCAGCGTCGATAACCGTGAGTATATCACCGTCGGGCGGTAAATTTTTAAGTGTAATTTCTTGAATATTTTCAGCCGATTTGTTCTCGTACACGAGTATGGATGGTTTCACGTCGAAGGTATGTTGTGGTGTGTTGAGTAAACGCTCAATTGAATGGCAGTAACACGGTACCTCTAGTTTTACATTATGGCCTTATCTCGCCAAAAAAAATAAGTAAAAGTGGGAAAATTTCAATTTCACTGGAGACACCGTTTGTATTTGCGAAAATGTTTAATGGTGTTTTTCTCCATTGTAAAATTCGGTTATATTGCTTCATCGGAAACCATAAATTTGCACGACAGACAGCTTATTCACTGTAAAACACTCTACCATGTATTGATAGTATCGATCGAATTAATTCAGCAAATGCAGTCACTCATGGCTTGTTTGTCGCAGTGAATAGCACTTTATCATTCGCAGTAGGTAAACGTTGAGGATTCTGTAAGGAAGTAACCAAAACATGTACATTTTTGCAACAAGGTTATCTCGTCTTCTTGATTACATACACGCTTGGTCGTCCTGCTATCGTCTCGCTTCGTGGCGTAGTTGGTTAGGCGTTGACATTCTGAATCCAATGTTATGTTACTTGTTGGTTTCGTATCCCATTGAGGTCGTGTTTTACAGTTTTGAAAAGTAAAGCAAATTTTTTTGGAAAAACCCTCCAGTTAATAGTAACGGGATGTGTGATATTAACAATAACATACTATGTGTGTTGCCAAATTCTCTTAAATTTTACAACATCTGATCTTATGTATGACCGCAACAAACTTGCTACAACGTCTCATGTATTCACAACTGCCACGTGTAGTGAATAAAATTGAAACATTTGCTTCATCTTACTTGCGAGGAGAGCATCATCATTGCCTTGTATTCATCGAACTTTGTATTTTCAATGTTCATGGCAGAAACCGAATAAATTCTCTCTCTCTATGTGACATCTAAAACAAAATGTCCTTGAAAGCTAGATTTCAACTTCGAAATGTCACGTAGATTTTGAATTATGACGTTGACGCGATTTTCTTCTCAGAATAAGCGCGGGTCGTTCCTGAATCGACCGAAGGCCGTCCTGGCGAAGTTGGCAAACTTCAAAGAACTTACGAACATCAACGGCCCGCGAAACACTCACAAGATGGTTTTCAAGGTAACGCACTTTTCTATTCATCCTATGCCCGAAAAGACACCTTTCCAGATAGCTATCCGGGGAAACAGAATTTTTAACAAATTTGGAGTTGTGTGCGCTGACACGGCAACTTGTTTTTGGGAGAAAAACATCCTTTGTGACGCAGTAAAAACTAGAGCTGGTATTGAGCATTGGTACTCGCGTAGACATAACGATGTACACGACATATCAATACTACTGATAAAAAAGAAAAGGTTTCAAAGGCACTTGAGCAGTAGTAAGTAGATATTGGTTCAGGCGTCTTATACTTTTAGCAGTTGATAGGTGGTTTCTACAACCGAAATAGCAAAGCGCATCTTAGCGACTACAATGCGCATTTTAGGGCTTTTCAAAAGTTTTTTTTTTTTTACCAGATTCCAGTGATTCTCTGATTACATGGTCAGGTTACCCTAAAAAACGCGACACACCAAATTTGGCTCAATTCCAGCAAGTATAAGCTGCCGCAGAGCAAATATAAATTTTTAATTTCTCGTTTTTGAAGACAACTCCACCATGTAATGGGGTTGACAATAAAAAAATGTTTCCTGATTTTTCATAATAATTTGAAATTTTAATTGGTTCTGCGGCGGCTTATAACTTGTTAGAGTTGAACCTAATTTGGTGTGCATAATTTTTTAGGGTAACCTGACAATTTAATAAGTGAATCGCTAGAATCTGGAAAAAAAGTTATTTTTGAACAGCCCTACATCGCACAATCTTTACGTCGAAAATTCGTGCAGTGAAGGCACCTTTCCGGTCGATTTCGGAAGTTAACTCACTTTTATGGCTACCTGGGTACTTTTTTGCACGAACTTGTTCCCTGTCTTAGCACGTTGAGACTTGCCTGTAACGCGTAGTCTTCTTTTTTCGTAGGCCGTGTCTCCCAAAGTGGAGGGCAAGACGAAACGCAAGAGCCTGCCGGTCTCCAGTAAGAGCAAAGAACCAGCGAAAAAGAGAAAGAAAATCGTTGTGGACGAGGACTCTAACAGCATTTTTAATTTTCTGTAATATTGACGCGGTTTTACATGCGAGGGCGTCATTTGCTGCAACAAGGGGTGGTCAAAACTGAGCCCCCGGGTGATTCCATTCAGGGTACATTATTATTAGACGGCGAGTATCATCACTTTTTGCGCGAGTCTGGATGATTTGGAAAGGTCAAATATGCGCCTTTTATGCCGCCACGAGGAATGCAGTTCCGGCTCCACATCGCATTCAAGATAGTTGGGCGTCTTTTTCTTAATTCCTAAAAATAGTAGCCGACACAGAGCCAATTAAAATTTATTATAAAAATTGAAATTCATTGTTCAAATTTTAATGTAAACCTCGTTGAACTGTCAAGTTGTCTACGAAAACGATGCGAAACAAATTTGACGTAATTCCAACCTGTAGAAGCGAAGTTATTCGAGCTTTTAACTCATCATTTTGAGTTTTCCCACCGTCGCGGCTATTTTTGCAAAACGAAAACTTTCAAGTACAATAACTCCTCTTCTACTGGCTGGAATTGAGCCAACTTTGATGAGCAGCGTGTTCTTATGCTACCTAAGAATTTAATCAGTGAAACCTCGGTATCCGGGAAAAAAAGTCATTTTTGAACAACCCTAGACTGCGCGTAGCTTTGACCTACATATTTTGGATGTTGTGATAAGACTAATCGAGGTTTCAAGGCGAAACTATGATTGTCGTTGATAAATTAACTCTTAGTGGCATGGGTTGCATAATTTCATTACTCGGAAGAATGATCTCTTTCGACTTGACTCTGGTAATAATTAGAATTGATAGCCTAAAGTCGTTTGGCGGCTGTTCTATCAAGTTTGGATCAATTGTGATATGAAAAGGCGGTCGGTAGCGGCTCCCGTTGAAAATTTACCTCTCAAGTGTTAACCTGTGCAAGGGGCGCCGGCTTTGACAATAGCGATTTTTAGCTAACAAGTATAGATTGCGTGAAGTTGGCCACATTTCCGGCAACATGCGTGTCAGTTTAGTCACTGCACGGTGTTGTATGCATACGTGGCTTGCTGGCTGTGACAAAGTGATATCTGGCTTATTGCGTGTTGGCACTTGCTTAGTCCCTTGGGTCTGTGGACATCCGAGCATGCGAAACTTTTACATGCGACACTTTGGGTTGAAGTTAGGGTTCGGGTTTGATTATCGTGTATTTCAAGGTTGGGATTGCGATCAGGGTCGATGTTCCAAAGATACGGTGCATTTTTAAAAGTTGAGATCAATTATTGAACAGCTTTTCAGCCATTGATATGTTAAACCATAGAAAGGCTGGTCAGGGCACCTCCGCCATTAGTACTATATCGATATACCTAGTCTCAGTCGCATATTACAGTTCTCTGACTGCTTATTACCCTGCTGTGAAGTCATGAAAAACTCCGATATTATTATCGGACAACCAGTAATACGATATGCTCTAGTTATAATTAGTTTTTTCGTCATATGTTCGAGTGTCGCATTCTCAAATGTCGGGGGAAACTGGTTTTGGCATATGTTGTCGAAAATCGCTGCATGTTTGATATTGCATGCACGGTGATGTCGGAGTATAGCGTACGTCTGTAACTGCTTGCTTGCTCTCGCTTGCTGTGCGTGCTTACGCTGCTTCGTAAGAACTGACAAGATTATGCGACGTTTGCTGGTTGCCTATTTCATTCCTAAGATGCTGACGTCGGCCGTTTGATACCTCTGCTTATTATTTGTTTTCCGTACTTTTATCCTAAACTTAGTAAACGATTATTCATTGAAACCGGAGGTTGTTATAGTAGGTAGGATTTGTTCGCGGTCGCGACAGGCCGGTTGAGTCGGTGGAGTGCACAAACAAAGAGTTGTCTGGATCTTGAAAAGTAGGATGAAGTTTTGTGCCAAGTTTACATTGCTAATGTGAGTGAAAAACCAGCCGTTTCATTCATTGCATTCATATGTATCAGTTTTGACCAGGCTTTGGTATGGAATATGGAAATGCGCCAGTATCGTATGGAATTTTTCCTCCAGAAATTCAATACGTTGGCAATTTTTGCCAGAACCATGACGTGATCCAACTTTCGACTTGTCGAATCTATTGCATATCTCAGAAAATCGTTCTCTGATGAGGCGTTCACATCTTAAGGGGGGAGACTACCCCTCGAATTGAAAAATCAGTGAAATGCCTATAACTTGAACACTAATAGAGCTATCTATCTGAAATTTGGGCACAAGGTGTTTTGTGGTATATTCTAATTTCTATGAAAATTTGGCGAAATTTGGTGGAAGATTTTCTGAATTGTATTGAATTTTGTGATTTTTCGGACTAATATCTAGGAAAAATTTTCAAATCATTTTTTAACAAATTTGTTTCCTAATACTCTTTACGGATTAAAATAGATCTAATGCACGGGATAGTACTTTTTTAATAGCCCAACTATGGGTAACATATGAAAAAAAAATCATTTTTTTGAAAAAATGGCAATTTTTGATTTCATCGAAAAAATACGGCTGGACCCCTTCCGAGTACCCCGAAAAAAAAGTACTATCCCGTTCAGCATCCCAAGATATGTCTATCTTCAAATTTTCAAGTTGATTGGATGATTTTTTCTGCCTCAAAAATGGTTACTAGTACTCAAACGTATGTAAAATCAAAATCTTGAGAAAAAGCCATTTTAATTTCGCAACACATAAAAGTAACAGTTATACTTTGAAAACTTCAATTTTAACATAGTTTGTACACTGAAACGGCCCAGGAGTATCTGCTTTCGTTTAGCAGTTTCAAGTTTTTGGGTTTTGATAGCCATATTCATTGTTTCGCTGATCTGAGCGAGTTAATTTCCATTCTTTGAAATCCATTTTTCCCTCATGATTTCACGCTATTTGCTGCAGTTGCTCCGGATAGTCGACAATAAAACGTGAGTGGCTAGTTCCAAAACCCGATGCCATACTTGCTTGTATGTCTTCTTTTATGCCATGCATCATAGATTGAGACTGTGATATCTATGAAGCTCTAATCCGGCCTCTCACAGTCTTCAATCCTATCATTTTATCGTCGAAAAACAGTCACTAAACCCCGTCTGTAATCACGCACGAACCACAAGCTACAAAGTGCCAAGCTCTACGTATGGTTTGTTTACATCTGTTGTAACGCATCATTGATCAAACCATAGATCTCGCAAATAACACTATATCGTCACGATCAAGCCTTGGGTTGGGACCAGACACTCGGGTTATCAGTTGTTGTTGCGCGGTGAGTTAAATTTGACACACTTAGGCTTATCCAATCATTAAAAAACTTGGGTAGATGAAAGATAACATCTAATAGTACAAATATCAACAAAAATACAGTTTTTTTCATTTCCAGGGGTAGTCTCCCCCCTTAAAGTGGTACTCGGACTCACCCACCCCGGTCGATATCTATTGGAAAGACAACAGACATTGTGCAACTCGCATATGAAGTAGAATAATATTAATGATAATTATTGCAATCTGAATATCATAAAAACGTATGATATTCGACCGCTGTCTCGTTATAGCTTATAGCCAATGATATATATATACAATGATTGGAAACTCCAGTGAGCTCTGCGTTTGAGCGCGTCGCGAGTCATGCTTCACTACAGGTATGAAATCTATGTAAACAAACGGTTCGCCAGCAATCTTTCTTCGTGCAGGAACTGGCGTTAACGTAGTGAAAAGTTTTTTATCGAGACCTCTTTTGCGCGTGAAATGTGTGCATACTGTACAGGTTTTGGCCAATACCAGTAGCATGGCTTAATATTCAGACGAAACTGATGTACCAGTGTGCCTACGTGATGAACATTGTGATCGGAGGTGGTCTCGCAGTATCAAATAAAGGTGGATACTTCATAGTACGAGCTAGAGTTGGGATCAGGTCACTACCTTCAAGTCATTGCAAATTTTTAATCAAGTCACGAAGTCATTTCTAAATTTTTCAAGTCAATTCAGGCAGGTTCTAAAACTGACTCCGAAGTCAGGCCTTCTGAAGTTGTGAAAGTAGGCAAAACCTACTTGAGGATATCGCAAAAAGCATCACGTTTTTGAAGTAATAATAGTCATTATTCCTTTGTTACGGAGATTCATCTTGTGATCCGAATGCTCATATATTGAATTGAATAAAAATAAAAATATTTCTATTTGATACATATCAGGAGTAATCGTCAGCAGCTTGTAGATACAGTATACAATTGACTAACAGAAGTATACAATTGACTAACAGATGTATACAAAGTAAAGTCTAACTCATTTCTTCATACTACTCGAGTACTTTTCAGACCGTTCATTTTCTGCTTCAACAAGTAGATTTCAATATCCAATTGACTAAGAAACGTCTGTAAAACCTGGTCTTAACCTACTTTTTCAAACTACGGTACTTCATGAGCAATGTTCCCTCTAAGCTGCGCACATGCGCAAATACGCAGTGCTGAAGCGGTCCTTGCCCACAGAAAATCTAAGTTGCGCACAGAAAATCCGAAGTTATGTTTTCTTGAAATCGTTGCGCACTGTTGTCCAAGGCACCACGCAGGCGCGCAAACTCGTGAAAAATTAGAGGGAACATTGCCAGGGGCAAATAGTGCTATCGCTGAAGTCTTACATCGAGGTACAAGTGCGGCCAGCAAAGGTAAATACTGCACTCCGTGAAGAAATGAGACTTTGCAATCACGAGCGCCTAACGAAAAATCTTTTCTTTTAGTATGGTCTCGTACGCGTGAGCGATACTGATATCATTTCAATAGCGCATTATTTTCCGGGAATGGCGAAATAACATGGTTTAACATAGTTATAAATAACTAGCGCATAGTCTGCTCAGGACCGTATCTGCCGCACCCAAACCCTCAATTAGGGGGCCGAGATCGAAAGGAGCCCAAAATTATTTCGTGAATTAACATAAATCATGGTGTATTTTTTGGGAATTTTTTATCAAATGTCTTGATTATTCGGTACCCGTCCCACAACAAAAAATAGGCGTGATTAAGAGAAATGGGCACTTGGGCGTCGGCCATTACCTTATGCCACGGCACACCAAGACATATGAAGTTATAGGCTATGTGACATGCGACTCCGAGAAGTGCGCCAAAACGATCAGCAGCGAGAAAAGCTTGGCCGAAAAGGACTGCCCTATATGCTGACCGAAAACTTCGATTCATACATATAAGTTTAATTGTCCATAGGCGCGTAAATGGCTGGCGCTGAATGTTCATGTGCTGGCGATCCGAGTCCCACAACAAGACAAGTGCCATGTCGAGGGAACATTATTCGCCAGTTGAGAAATACCAATTTTAAATCGTGTTCGTGTTTTAGTTTAGTACGTTTGAGCGATTTCAATGTCTTTTGACATAGCCGATAGGAGGTCACGAAATAGCATCATATAACGATATCATTATACCAACGAGTGCGCGCGAAGATGTTTAATTAATATTTAGAGGACCTACCTTTTCTAACACACCTCACTTGATCAGCTTTACCGGTAAATCTGATTATGTGAGCAGAGAGATGATAAAAATGGATAGCAATAGACATATGCTATATAATTCCCGATCATATTGACCGATTCAATCATGAATCATATAAAATTTTCGCGCTTCGCGCGTTTAGGCGAGATAGCCACTAAGCCCCCCCGATGTAGATGATATCGGCAAAAAGCGCAGAGCCCGATAGGGGGTCTGGGGAACTTCGCCCCCGATAAGTTCGGTTTATCACCGTATGTGGGGGGCTGGTTGCGCACTATTGTCCAAGGGCCTGCGCAGTGAGTTAACGTGTTTGCGCAGACTTGTGAAAAATTAGAGGGAACATTGTTCATGAGTACAATTTAACATGATATGATGGTATATCTTATAAGTGTATGTGTGCGCAAGAGCGACCCACAATAGGTAGAAAGTTCCTGCCACTGTCCATGTCAGGTTGATAGACTTGTGCACAGCCAATGATCTATAAATGATTGTTCACAGCATTTACTTTGTATGGTCATTAAATTGTAATGTTGTCCATGTCCAGTCCAGTTTGTCAACTCTTACAATCATAGTTGACTTGCAAGATGGTGACTTCGAAGAATGGGACGGAATAGAGACTATCCAACAATCCCCTTCACTCAACAAATCTCCGAACTTACACATCACCATCTATTCCCTCAACAGCCGAGGTGATCATGGAAGAAGTTGATCAAATCCGAGCATCATAACAATGTGTCATCGCATGGGTATTACAGAAGCAGGATTTTGAACAGCTTAAATACCTCACCTCTTCATGGACTCCTAAATGCTCTGATACTAGTCGTGTCTAAATTTCAATGATGATACCAACACCATAATATCATTGAGAATTTTATACAGGGTATGGATATTTCATTTACTATAACACTTGAAAACTGCATAAACAACTTTTGTTATCATGTCAGACTTGTTGTCATCTAAATTCAGAATAACAAGAACCAAAATCCTAGTCAACGGAAAGCATTTAAGTCAAGTGAATATGTAGCAAAAGAGGATTTTCATGTTTCTGCAAATTACAATATCAGATATAGCCTACCTATGTTTAAGCCATTCGATAAATGTACTGTCTGCATCTATTTTTGTTGTCATTTATGAAACTGTGCTGTGCTATTATGAACAATCGAATAACTGTGCCTAGTAGTTGATAACGTCAATGTTTCTTGTCACGTAACAAAAATATATATTCTCAAATGTTTTTTTTTTGAGCTTTCTTATCCTCTCTTAATGACAATAACAGGACAGCAGTTGGATGGTAGAGCAGCGATCTCACGTGACGTTGAACATCGGCGGGCATTCAAGCATCAAGTACCATGGCATTTGAACACTAGTATGTTTCAAGCCGTTCAGTCAGTTCATAGTCGTTCAGCAAGATTATTTTTCTCTGCATCAATCGATCCAATGAGTATCAATCCAATCCGGCACCATTCGTCAAAGTATTATTCATTTTGACTACAATCTTTGGAAATATCTCAATGTCTGAAGCAAAGTGGAACATGACATGGTTGCTTCTCATGGACGGCCTGGCGTGCCGAAATCCCATAAGATAATGATTTGCACTTTTATTAAGATCCCTGAATCCTTTTCAATTTCCTCGCGGCTGTGGGTTGCTTTGCGGCTGTTTCAATACACGAACAATCTTTTCTTGAAAGTTTGAATGGACTATAATTTATAAAAAATGTTAACGATCCTGTAAAAAATTTATGCATTAGACATTTACAGAATGGGAATTTTTTATGTCACAGTTTTGCCAGTCAACTACAATTGAAATCAAGTTATTTATTCAATCCGTCAAGTATTTTCCGTACTGCCGCATATGCAATATATATGAGCAATATGCATATTCAAGAGAGAGATTTTGCATTGGATGATTGTGGAGTTACATTGCTTGAAAAATAACCTGAGTATTTGAGGCAGCAGCACATACAATGCAAGTTGATGCTCATGCTCAGGTCATAAAGCGTGATGCAAATGGCGAAAAGTTATGAAGGTTATACATAAAAAACCATAGACGTACACACTATACAATGACGAAGGTTACAAAATCATTTCCTAACCTTTCAATGAATAAGACACCATAGAATGTTGCTCGCAAATGCATAAATCATCTATTTTGTACAATCCTTCTAGCTATCAATCTTAACGAGTACTCCATGTTAATTTTCAAGGTTTACAGGCAA
>ATSW01129195.1:0-12863 GCA_000444245.1 Botryllus schlosseri | reverse complement strand
GGGGGGGGGGGCGCCCCAAGGTTGAGAACCACTGGTATAGAGTATGGTAACGCGTGAGAGTCTTGAACATCTCTATTAGCCGGTGGAATATTCACTTTTGTGATCCAAACTTGCGAATGGAGCGTAGTGACCAAAACCGCTGACCATAGAATTCACAAGTAATCGCAGTGTTTCCAATACAGAAATGATCTTGGTCAGTGCACATGACTGTGTCACTCATTAATGTGCCAAAAATCCACCCATATTTCGCAGTTACCTTGTCTTGACTTGAAGTAGTATTGCTTTTATTGAATGATATATTGATATTGAAATAAACACGAATATTTTCGGCTGACACTCGTCAGGGGTTATCGTCAGCAGCTGTAGTAGTAGCAGCTGTAGTAGAGATTTCAGAACTTTGTATATCGACACTCGTCATGCATACAAAATTCTTGTGAAACTTCTACTTTGGTGACGATTACCAGTGGCGAAAATATTCGGTTTATATTAATAATATATTATACATTGAATTTCTATGCTTCCAAGATACTCTTCAAGTAGTACTTTTAATATACAGTATACGTTTATGCGCTCCAGCAAAGTAGCACGGTAGATTGTGACTTCTTATTAGCGGACAAGACAATTCGCTCACTTGTCTTCTGACATGTTTTACCGCACCACCCATCGCATACGCATTTTTTGTCATCACCGCAAGCTTTGTCAGTCGAACATTTTCGCGGGCACGATCTCCCGACTTTCTTGGCCTCGGCCATGTTCCGTTCAAAGCAGTCCGAGTCGGTCGTCGAGGGTTTAAGCACTAAACACGACACGTCAAGAGAATGGTTTAAAAGTTCAACTGTTTGAGGCTCCGCCACAGGTCGCGATCAAGTAACAATGTTATCGAGGCTCTCGAAACTAACCGTAAATTATCTTCTACATTCATTTTACACTGAGGTGGTAAAATAGTCAGTGTTGGTGCTCAAATAGAGGTAGAAGAATAATTCCGTAAATCTCTTACAGGGATATCAAGAATACTATAGTTATAGATGTATAGATATATACCATTTAAATAGCCTGGATTTCTACGTGGTCTATGCACGTGGCAGTATTAATTTCCAAGGCGTGTCAAAAGGACTTCAAGTCGAAGTAGAAAATGAAGGTAACAAAAGCGCTCGAGCAGTTTAAAAAGGTATAGAACCAATTGATCGTCCTGTTGACGAGTAATATAAAGGCAAAATAATATTTGTTCGATTTAAACCATATACAAGATGGCAGGTAAAGATGAGCCCTGCTCAATGTCAGCATTGAGAAGTCTAAGGAACAGAGATCATTGCTGTTGGATTAATACACTACTGTTTTATGACAACGTAAGATGTGCTATGATCATTTCGTTTGCGGTCAATTCATTTGTGATGTAACAATGTCCGGTATCGTGAACAATCCGAACATACTCAAGATACAGCGATTTATAGTCGACACCGGTTATAATTATTATTGTATGATGACTTGAAATTGACTCGTAAATTTTGGTCCGAGTCACGNGTCAATCCTCATTTCTGAAGTGACGAGTCAAGTCAAGTCATTTTTGAGAGGTGACTCGAGTCAAGTCAAGTCAAGTCATACGAAAAATATACTCGAGTCATTCCAACAGTGACATAAAGTACAAAAACCAAGTAGTTTTGCAAGAGGAAGTATCCTAATACATAATCATAATTGAGGCAAAACCTTATGAGTAATCGGAAAAAGTAGAATTCATTCGTTACTGATCATCGCTACGAAACACCTTTATTTTATAAGGAGCGGTTCAAACTAAAATGATCAATAATATTACGTTTTTCTGTAACTACATATGCGGCGTAACAGGAAATGGCAATAGTAGTATGATGTGTCGCTCTGGTACAAACCTGGACAGGTGGACTGACACGGACTGGAGTCCTTCTTTTTACCGCGGCATCCTCTTCTGCCAGGCTTTCCGCCTTGGCACTCCCTCGTTCGCGTTTTTGTGCCTTTGCCGCATGACACGCTACACGCACCCCAGTCGGTCCAAACCCCCCAACCTAAGTTTTACAGAAGATAATCGGCGTTCGCGACGCGTTATCGTGATTGTTTGGTATAGTTGGTGCTTGTGATATCCGGGCAACATAGTTACTGCCATTATACCGAGTTTATAATAGCCATTCATTGAAAATAACCAATGAGTGTTGCCATATCAGCTTGTGACATGCCGTTCGGGTTGGAGATTAGGGGCTTGGTTAACATTTTGAATTAGGCTAAGCTAATGAGCTAAGTTAGGGTTGCTTGAGTTAGGGTGAACAAAGTGTTATGTCGTATGATTTGCTACCATTTTGACGCTCTTTGTTTTGAATGACTCGCTATTTTGAATGCCTCGCTATTATCAACACGACCCGGAGCTTATTATAATTATGTACGTTATTCACAGTAAAACTGGTAAATAAACACACAACCCGGGGAGCAACCTGCCCCCACAGGAAAATGGCGAGATTGGAGTAAATTTTTAAAATTTAAATAATACAGTCAAATTGTTATTCCTCTGCAGTATATGAAGATCCGAAGATGCATGCAAAGATGCATGCACGGGAAGAGCGAATATGAAATATTACTGCAATAATATGTATTACATTCATCAACACGTGGTGACGCAACGATTGAAAATAGCCTCAGAAAATCTCTGAATCTAAACTTCGATGGTATCTGGGTGTAATTATGGCCTTAAATATCTTGACATATATCTAGCATAAAGATATTTACGATAGACTAAGACACTCACCTTTAAGTTTAGCGGCTGTTGTCGTAGTGGCGGTAGCTGGAAAGTAAAACATTTCACGGATTTTTATCATGTATACACAGTTACACACACAGCTGAATTGCAGCCTATTGTAATACAGAGCGATTTCACGCAAATCCTACATTCAGTGTTAGGGGTCTCACAAGTCACATTGGGGGCAATGAAGCACGAAAGAATCTGAAACAAATGCATCCCATTACCCTTTGTATTAAAATGGTTGGCAATGAGCCAGGACGTTTTTCATGTACACGAGATCTCCAGGCAATTGCGTACTGATTTCACCCATCTAGACATCGTCAACCCAACTGCCTTCACTTAAAATGGAATCTTTGATGCTTACTGCAGGGTCCTCTGCTACAGTCCTGTTGCTCTCTTATTCGTCCTCTACAGCCAGGACTTCCGGGCTTGCCACCGATGCAGGTACGTCTTCTTTGCTGTGTTCCGAGTCCGCAATTTTTACTGCAAGCGTTCCAATCTGACCATTCACCCCATACTAGACAGAAAGAAATATTCCATTTGCGGAAGCATTTTATCAATAGGACGTTTATCCCGTACTTGTTCCACGAGCGCGTGTGACTGGAGTCGGTGTCGTGGTCGCTGAAAACACAAAGCAAAGTATAAATTGTCTCCAACAGCGTCAAAGTCAACCGGGGGGCCAATAACCAATAAGATCTGTAGGATTTACACAGGACCAGCTCTATATACGCCATGACGCAACAGGCCTACCTCATGCATTGACTAATACGAGCAGCCAAAGCAGTGAAATCACGGGAACGTACAATTTTAGGTATTCTTTTTATCGTTATCGCCAATACCATGTAAATCAATTACTTATATCGCATGACTGATCGTTGCAGGTCTGCTTTTCAATAGAATCGCCGACGCAGTCCCCAGTGTTGGGTGCACCACCGTCGCAGGTTCTCCGCCTTTCATGAGTTCCTCCACCACAGGTTCTTGAGCAAGATTGCCAGTGTCCCCACTCCCGCCAACCTGCGGGTGAAGCCGTAGTCAGATAATTATCGTTAGAACTTTATTGTATTCTTAAGAACGCAAAAAGACTCTCTCTTTCCGTACATCTCTCTTTTTTTACAGAACATTTATGAGCACGTGGTATCATTTATTGCATATATTATATAAAGGCAACATGTATTGACATTGGACATGGAAAACGATAATATCTCTTCCATTATCAAAAATAAATCTTTTTATGCGTAATAGTCGCAAATGAACAGCCTTCAACAAGTGTTGGTTGAGGTACGCTATCCACAGAGTCCCCTTCCGCTGGCATCTGTCCAAAAATACCATTGCATATCATGTATACCACAGGCAAATTGGAAATAGAAGATGTAAAATTACAAACATCATTCCTTTTCGTTCGTTGTGTTGCAATTCTCGTGCAATCTTGATTGGAAAAAAAGATGGTTATGAAATGATATGAACCTGAATTGCGATTGATTTCAAATAACAAACCGTATGATAGGCCTACATGTATTCTGGGATTAAATCGAACAAGACAAACCTCATGGATTGTTCAGCATTTTCACGATAATTATATACGCGGTGCGATAACGCGGAGTAGAATTCTTCAGAAATGCAGAGCTTTTGGGAGACACTGCCAATATGTGATAATTCCAACCGTGGTCAATGGTTCTTCCCGATTTACGACTATTCGACTTAAATGTCGATGTACATCAGACCCAATCACTTGTTTTATAACACACATGAATGCATAACTGCGCATACCAAGTCTGGTATAGGAATAACAAGCCTACAGTATTTATCACAAAATAAACCACAAAATGTGCATATCGTGTCCGTGAAGTTGAAGACTGTGTAGTGGACAGTGGATTTGAGTGTTATAGGCTATATTCCCCTCGCTACATTTCGACTGACCCCCTAGTCGGTGTTGCAGTGGACAGTGGATTTGAGTGATATAGGCTATATTCCCCTCGCTACTTTTCGACTGACATTTTCAGTAGAGCTTATGCTGTCTAAACATCAAAACCCTGGTAAATACTCGGCTGCATGACAGCTCATTTGAGTGACAAATGAAAATGTCGATAATTGGAGTGACAAGAATCCCAAGCCTAGTTAGGTACAATGTTTTTAGTGACAGTTCATTAAAGTGAAAATTGCCGAGTATGGCGGGGGGGGGGTGAACTAGGTAGGGATTGCTGGTTGGTTTGCGTTATGGATTACGAGGTTGGGTTGGGGTTTGAGCTTGGGCAGTGGTTGTGCGATAGATCTGAGGTTTTTCAATGTTAGTTCAGCGCTAAATTTGTTTGAGTGTTTGCGTCCACACTCTAACCGCGAAATTTGGGAAGCAGATAATTCAAAAAAAAATCATCACTTTCGCCCAACCCTCGTCCTGGTCGGATAACCAGTTCAATTATTAGTGTTCGTATAGTGCAGTGGTTCTCAACCTGGGGGCGCGATCGTGAAACATCTTATGCGGGGCGCGCAGAAGCTGTGAAATGGAAAAAAATTTTGCGCTCTGCGCAATTTACCTCCAATTCACGTGTGTTTCTCTCTATATAGACCGAATTTCATATTTTTTAATTCTCTCATCAACAGTCATAATCTTCCGTACCATCAAACAATCTGCTGGGGTTGCTAGCATCCCGGTTGGATTTTGTGATATGACGATAAGGGGGCGCGAAAATTTTCGCTATCAAAAGGGGACGTGTCTAAAAAAAGGTTGAGTACCACTGGTATAGTACGTGCGACCATTGTGACCAGAGGTGAACAGTGTAAATAAGACAAAATAGGGACATTACTTCAAAATAATGGCAGATCTTTTAAATATGTCAATGTAAGTAAATATTTGTAGTTTCAACATTGGCCTCAGCAGTCGTAATACCTAGCAGGGACGTATAATCTGGATTAACATGCGCCTTTGGCTCCAAATATTTCACTTTTTGTATCATGACTTCATTTCCGCTCGTTTTAGCACAAGATGGCAGTGTAATCGCTTCAGTGTTTGATATTTTTCTGCAACATCCCTGATACTTAGTTGTACGTTATTTTACGCGCATTTATTTACATGAGGAACAAAACACAAGACTACGCCCATCTATCGCTGTATCATCCTCATGTACTCACGTATGCAAGAGGCCTCGGTGTTGCACGGTACTATTTCTTGATCTCCGTCACGTGGCATACATCCTTCAACACCGGGCGCTCCTTTCATGCAGAATCTGTACCTCCGTTTCGTTCCATGGGTACCACAGGGGTGGGTGCAGGTTTGCCATTTCTGCCACTTACTCCAATGTGGTCCTGAAAAGAGAGGGAACATTTCAGAGTTATCCCACAAACTGAGCGGAAATAATGTCGATGGGTTGCTTGCAACAGGCATTATCCAAATGTCTATTCAAGGCGGTGTGACTCGGGCAGACGTAATGGTCGTACTTACATCATCAACCCTTAATTGCATCAGTGTGGCTTTCTGCGGAAGAAGAAACTACTTTCACGTAAAGAGGAGTAAAAATGAGATTTCCATTTTCCCCGCGGGACAGAATCGTTGGAGATAAGACATTCGAGAGAATCCAAATACGATATGTACTATAATCACGATTTACGAACCCCTAAAATGATTCGTGTCATCTAATGAGGTGTCAAGAACCTTTATTCTGATAGGAGGAGTAATGGCGAAAATATATGATGTGGCCGTAATACCAATTCCGCAAGTACCGGTTTCGCCCGCAAGCGACACAAATTTACATTTCTACTACTTTATATACAGTCCACCAAATTCGCAAGCAGTGATAAAGCATATCAGGTACATCTTTATGCTTAAAAGGACGTTCAGGTGTACGCAGTGGTGGGATTCAAATTTTCTGTCAGCCAGCTCTATCATAGTAGTCACATTTTCTGTCGGATCTGTTTCTTAAATTCATTGACAGTAACCAGTAACGCTAACCGCTTCGCTGATCTCATAACACTTCCTGAGAGACAGTATTATGGAACCGATGCGAACCGACTGAATCTGACCACTGCGCGCTTGGATATTAAACAAAGCCTTTGTTAATGATTAGTCTTACGCCCCAAGAAAAGATAACCTATACATTCGAGCATCAGCACTACCTGTGTGCAAGTAGTCCTGTAGCATTTTCAGGAAAACCAGAAATTGTAATAAAATTTAAATTACAGAATAGAAGCATTCGGCAAGTTAGATTAGAATTAGATTATCGGCTTTTCGCTCTAATTAATCTTATTACATTCGACAACTAGTTGTCCACGTATGCCCGCACCACCAACCTGATGTATCCACGGTCGTTGGTTTCGCTGTGGTTCCCGCCATGACCGTGGTAGCCGGTGTGGTGGGCCGCCTTGTACGTGGGGTGAAGCGTGGGGTGAAACGTGGAGTGAAACGTGGGGTGAAACGCGCAGTTGTCGGCGGTCTCCTTGTCGTCCGCCGGACAGGTCGAACAGGTTTTCGTGTTGGTCTGGCTGAACGTCGTGGCTTTTTTGTCGTCGAGCGTTGTGGGCGCACCGTTGCCGGCGAATATGGCGTTGTGGTTGGAAGCGGCGGCATCTAGCGATAAACCATGATAACATGGGAGAATGCCAATCAATTGTGGGGGTGGTCAGTAACGAAGTACTTCTTTCTTTATGTACTCAAGTCGGTTTTGTCGATACCTGCGGTACCTACTCACGTGGTTATGCTGTTTTAGACGACTCTTTCGAAGATACTACCTAATTCTAATACCTATTTGTCGTGTCATTAGTCATTTTGCATCAGTCGCGAATTTTTCAGTTTCGAATCCGATTAATGCTAAAAGTTTGCGAATCCCCGACCAAATCTAACTGTAGATGATACTTAATTGAGTACTTTAAAGACTTCTGATTTTGTACTTCCACTTGGTGTAGTTTTGAGATGCTATGGAAATTGTCACTTCCATTTGATATTTAATAGAAAAATAAGCATTATTTCTACTACCACTGAGATGCCAACGCTGACTAGATTGACCATGACCACCACTGACCAACTTAGTGTCAATCTAGATGCTACATATAATAGTAGGTGATATCAAAATAGATATCGCATTTTTCATCTCCGGCACCACCACATTAGTACAAAAGAATTCCATCCTGATATTTGAGAACCCATTGACATTATTGACGTTTCAAAACGAGAACCAACTGCAATATGCTGCTTACCGCCTTAGGGACGTTGTTGCAATAGTCGTCACTGCAGCATTCGATTTTGCATGACGCAATTTCATATTGTTTCGCGGAATTCGTGAGATCGGCGCACTTCAGCCTTTCGCAAACTGTCGGACTGGCGCATTGAGCTGTGTCGACGTACACTGTAAAATCATTACAACATGAATGTGAATCCAATATTCTCGGAATACACTCGATACCTCTTTGATGAGACTGTTATATAGAGCCCCTCATCTATAATGTGTTTAGTTTATATTTCATTCAGCTGTGTTTTTGTAATATATGCAAGAGCTTCTTGGAGGTACAGAACTTCAATATACAAGTGAATAATATGTTCATAATGAAATAAACCCGAATATTTTTGGTTGACACTAGTCGGGGATAATCGCCAGCAACTAGTAGAGAATGAATATATACTATTTATTTCACATCTGGTCGACAAATAAAAGATTCTCCCTCCCTCCCTTCCTCTGACATATATTTAGGAATCGTATCCACAACATAAGAATCAAATTATATCAATAACTAATACTGTTAACAGCACTTATACAAACTTACGCGGTATCCCGTCTACGTATGACGCCAGCGACGCCACCATGCATTTGTCGGTGGGGGATTGACACGCCGTTGTTAACATAGGGGTCCCGACCGGCAAGTCTGCACTGCGTGTCGATACGCCGGTGTGACATATTCTTTGCGATTCTGAAATAAACAAAGTCCCATGCATTCATGTCGAGTTCAACTGTAAGCAAATCGAAGTCGTGTCTTACCCTCCGTGCAGTTTTTGCCGGAAAATCCCGGCGGACATGAGCATAAGTAATCGCCGTCGCTGCCTTGTTTCTCAATACACGAGCCTGAGTTCTGACATGGGTTGTCATCACACGGATCTATTGAAATTGAGAGCCAAAATTACTTATCTGGAATGAATCGAGGAGACTAATAGAGGGAAATAAGTGTCGTATAATTTCAACCACGTTACGTATACGTATATATCTGTATTCTTTATGGTCGTCCATGTTTTAGTTTATGTGATTGTTCTATCGTCCAGTGCGCATGTCTAAAGATTGAATTTCGATGTGCACACGGGAGCGGGTATTTGGCAGTATACCACCAATAGTTATTTAATTACGTTTAGATTGTATACGTGGAAAATACGTCTTATAGCTATCTCTCAATTTGCTAGGGTTTACTAGTCAATTTCATAAAGCTAAAGCCCTTATAATTAGGTATCGTTGCGCATGATTTCGTTTCAATGTAACATGCATCATATGAAATATAACTGTTGCCGCCCTATCGGGGTGACAAGTTCCCGACGAAAGCTGAACTTATGGGCATCACTCGTCCCAAACCGAATACTCACTGGTTGCATTTTCATTTGCGGGATCCTTTTTCGTCTTATACAGTCTCGGATTGTTGCAGCGATCTCTCCCGCAGCACCGCACCTCGCACGATTTAATGTTGTGAATGCCCATCATCTTTTTATATCGATCGCAATTCACTTCAGTACACAATTCCTCGTTTAGACACGTTCCCTGAATCATGTCGACTGGAAAGAAATACGATTTTGACGTCACAGACGGTTTGTTCAGTGTTACGCGAATGTCGCCATTTCCGAAGAACACGTAGCAGTCTAGCAGAGTCAGTTCAGTATACTTGTGTGGGACGAGCAAATAAAGAATAGTCGTTCCCTTTTATGAAAGAGTGAGCGCATGTATCAGGGATAGTAATTTGGGTTAGGATATCTTATTTTTCATACTATACGGATGTATATAGGCCAAGATTACAGTAAACAGACTACATGCGTAATGACTGCATTCCCGGGGAGAATAGATTGAAGTCGTCAAAAACGAAAGTAGTTAGCAACATAAAAGTTGAGCAATTCATAATTGAATGTATGCACGGGGATATTGGCATTTTTCGAGCTGTTGCCGTGATTGGCCACTAACTTAGCTTGTCATTTGGAATGATTTTGCAAGCGTTTCACACGGTGTTTCTAAGGATCAGGATAAGTCAGTCTCTTTTGTATAACTTGTGTATTAGAGTTCAATGCAAGGAGAATAATACGATGAAGACTAAGGTGCACTTTGCAAGACCATTCTTACATTCATAAACAGATAGGCCTACTTAGTACTCACAAATCATTCCGTTTCTCTCCACCTTCATCAAAGTCGTCGCACAAAACAAGCCTACTCTGCCTTCCGGATCGCGAGTAGCGGGCACTTGCGGGATGTCATCACATTTGCGCAATTGGAACGTGTTGATTGTTTCAAATCCACCGACCGACGCCGAAATACCCTCAAAGCAGTGGAGTCCTGCGTGAATTTATAGAGCAGGTAGGCCTTTACGCAGCATTACAGTGATTGGACAATGGATACAGCCGCATAGGCTGGTGTACTCACCGCCACACGGCTTCAACGCACACGGAGTGCTCTGCTCAACGAACTCGCCGTTGTCGCACCCCAGCTCAAATGCTTCGCATGTTCGCCTCCGTACTTTCTTGCCTTGGCCGCATGTTACGCTACAGGAACTCCAAGACGACCAAGAGGACGCCGAAGAGGCCGCGAAAAGTTGTATTGTATAAATTACGCCGCAGGTGACCCCTAACCTCATTCTCAACGACTGAAATATTTAACTGATTGAAGATATTGGTTACAGCCTGCACATACCCACGAATGTATAAAAAATATTGTTATAAAACGGCACAATTTACATTACCATGGTACCTCTCCTATGCTCGTGATCACGCTTACTGATCCTGTCACTATTGCGTAAATCTTCACACAAAACAGCGCACTACTAAACTAGGCACTCTCTCGTCCGAAATAACTAATACAATCTATCCTCATTCCTGTTGATACGGGCCTGTTCAGCGTTCGGCGTATCGTAGTCAAAGCTCTCGAATTGCCGAAGGCTACATTAAACCTGGTTTGGTAGGTTGAATGATTCAGACATGACATCTTACGTAAATGTATATATAAGCTTTGATATTAATCTTGGATTGATGGCAGCTAAGGATTCCAGTTCCGCATGCCAGTGGTCATTATCGAGCATGTGGATATCAATGTTAATTTTTCTACCTAATATATTTTGAATTCAACGGGAATTGCAAATAAAAGACAAGCTCGAGCTTACATTAATAAAATAAAATTCTCATAACGCATAATGTCAGTCTATATTGTTGAACCGTTGAAATATCCATACATAGATTATGGCTGCGTGAAGATTTGCAGAATAAGCTCATCAGGCATGTCGGTCTACTCCAACGATCGATGGTTATCTAACGAGGATATCGCGAGCGACAAATATTACCAAATATTATAATTTCATAGCTTTGAGACCTACATAAGCGTTTGTCACCCGTGCTCCGCTATAGCGATCGATGGGTGCTCCGAAAGAAACTCATTAATTTGTTAGTTTGCTAGTTCCCCCTCGGACCGGCGAACAAAATCATTACTTACGAGAGTAAAGGGCATGTATGGATATAATATTCCACTATAAGCAGCTAGAAATGTGATTATTAGTTATTTCGTTGTTATATAAATAATACAATGTCATCTCTTTTGCTTGGCCCTGCTCAATACGACGGTTTAATTTCAGTGTATGTGACCTTTTTCTTATGCTACAACATTTCAAGTAACTATCATCGATCTAAACTTGCATAGCTATGATTTCAACTGATGATATTGGGAACATATCGGGAACGATGGTACGAATGGACGGTGGATATGGTGGTTGTTCAATGTTCATGGTAGAGAATCAGATTATATTACGCTTACTTGGACATGGATCGGTGTTACAAAGTCCAGCATCGATGCTCGTCCCGACGCAGCCCGTGCTCCTACTTTCACCCATCATACAAAGTCGTCGCCGGCCATGAAATCCAGTCCCACACGATTTTGTACACGGACTCCACTGGCCCCAATCTGCCCAATCTTAATTAATAGACTTTAAAATTATCACAGAATAATCGGTTAGCATTCGATAACATACCTCGACAGGGTTCAAATCTGCAAACTTCTTCTTTCATGGCATCGCCCTCGCAAGTTTGCACTTCGACGCCACCTTGCAGACATTTTCGCGCCTTCAATAGCATACCGCTTCCGCATGTTACGCTGCATGCGGCCTGAGGCCTCCATTCTGTCCACTCTGAAAGGTTTAAAGCAATCACGATATTAGATTACACGGTAATGTACGACGCGAACACATGATAAATAGCTTGCGAACAACAAATTCACCGCGCTATATTCGAGTATGGCGCAACTAGTGCAATGACCTTTAACGCCATGGATAATAGCCCCCAAACACCACCCTCCGTACACTCATGATTTTGCTGCTGGGAGAGCAACATTAAAGTAAACATTGTTACCAGGACAACTAATCGTGTTGCAATTTTCTTCGATAACGCTGCTTCCGCTGCACCCTTGCGATATCTCTCCGTTGTTCAGGCATTTTCGAGACCGGGTTCGCCGCCCGACGCCACACGTTCGTGTACATTCGCTGAAGTCTGACCACTGGGTCCATTCTAAAGGTGGACTTGGACAATCGTACCCGAAAATGATCATGTCACAAGTTATAATATTCGTAATGGATCTTAATGACAAATGAATAGTTCAAGATACCAACGTGACACCTAGTTTACGTCGACTTGCATGTCATGGCGGTAACCCGAAAAATCGCTGGTCTGGTATACGGTTATTTCAATTAGCCCCGACAGGATCATAACCCGCTTTTCAACGGAACATTGTCGTCGATGTCCCCCTTATAAATGAGAGCGGTGACCGGAGTCGTGAAAACACATGTCACACTTGTCACTTGGCTGAGGAAAGATGCCACCATTCATTTCCCTCCTATCTGTTCACCATGACGATATAGTAGGGTTACCATACGTCCTCTTTTAAGAGGATTTGTCCTC
>ATSW01129190.1:0-11494 GCA_000444245.1 Botryllus schlosseri | reverse complement strand
CCTAATCCCCATAAGACGTACTGGGTGTGGGGTTCGAACCCACGTGAACACCTGTTCATTGAAGCTTAAGTTCAACGCCTTAACCACTCGGCCAACCCAGTTCCATTGTAACGATATCTCGAATCGTGGGTATAAATAATTTTTAAAAAACCCAAATATGCCGCATCCAAACTTCGTACATTTTTTAGATTAGTTTTTTCGTTTCTATATGCTTTAAAAGACTCATTCAGACCTCGAACCTACGTGAACACTTGTTCATTTGAACTTAAGTCCAACGCCAAAAGCTCTACTTTACAAAATTTTCGGAGTACCGACTTTTTTGGGTAAATTCTGTGATGCGCTTAATTACTAACTATGAAAGCAAGCAGTGTTTGGGGTATTTGATCAACATGGAAATTCGTCCACTTTGCTTTTAGGTTATGCTGAAAACATGAGTTACTTAACAACATTTCGACTCATAGGTGTGGATAATTTAAAGTACATAGTATTAAAGTCATTAATGCATCGGTCGCATGGAAATTCGTCCACTTTGCTTTTAGGTTATGCTGAAAACATGAGTTACTTAACAACATTTCGACTCATAAGTGTGGATAATTTAAAGTACATAGTATTAAAGTCATTAATGCATCGATCGCAAATAAATCATCAGTTGCACTGCAAGTTGAACATAAGTCGTACGGATGGCACTAAAAATAACTATGTATCGTTTTGCACGCACACATACTGCGGTGTTGCGACATAGTCCTGATACGATTGTCCAAGTTCTGAAAGCTGGAAAAGATACTCTCATATTATTTGATTGCGATTTCAATCCCACAGAATCTCAAGTTATTCGTAGTCAATGGAATGGTACCTCTATCATAGATGTAGAGGGAAAAGAGATCTTCCGATTTGTTGGTATCGTTAATATTCAACGCAAATCGGGCTTCATGATTGTGCGGGGGATCCCATTGTTGAATTTGAATTGATCAGCGTGCCGCTGTACATGATGCACTATATCGAAAGCATTAATGCTAGTTGAATATTGTCGAATGGTTGTCTGTAATGTTAGTTGCATACAAGAGTCTCGGTGATCTAAGCTCAAGATTTACGTACGCATGCTTGATTTGTTTCCATAGCCCCGACATTGGGGATCACTTGTATGGGTCTAAAGAAAATAAGTCGTAAAATGTGTAAACTGTAGAAAGCGTAACTGCGAAGTTTAGATTAATGAAAAATATAGTGATTGAAAATAGATCACCGGATTATAGTTTACAGAAAACTCCACAATTCTATGTGACGTCCTTACATGCTAACAACCTTCGAACTATTCGCCGCCTCATAAACACTTGAGTAGGCCTACATTTGATGCGTGTGGAGAAAACCTAGCTAAATTTTCATATGCATTTAGTTTCCAGCTCTGAAAGCAAGCTTGGTCTATGATCAATAGCAACTTTTGCGTAAACTCCGTTCTATTTCACTTCATACCTACACAAGTCTATTCGAATAATTCGATGTATAATTGAACTTTACTCTGCATGATCATTAGGGCTTCTATTTTTTGTTGCAGGGCAACTTTGTTGTAGCCGAAAGTGGTATTATCTAGCAACAAGGTTTAAATGACTCGCCTCCGGCGTTTATTGACCGTATTACCCGTATTCTCGTCATGCAAAAATTATGCATGTATTAGTACGAAGCTCAGATGCAGCAAAGTGTGTGAGACTGCCTGTGCGTTGTTGTTCCTAATCCCGACCTTCCGCTCGTATCGTATATACTACAAGCCAGTGATCGCTACATCAACAAGAATCGAGCGAAAGCGCTGTTTCACGCCGTCTTGCATCGGTCACGATTAGTTTTACTTTTCAACTAACTTGTTGTCTGTCGTTATATTCATTAGACTCGCTTTCATGCGACTAATTTGTCCCTATCATTATAACGTCGGTGATCGCGTACCTGCGGCAAAGGTGTTCGTTTAATTATAGCAACGAGAACCGGCTCCCTGCGGCTATTCCGTTGGCATTTTAGTGGCGAGTTAAATACCCTTATACTCGACATGCAAACATTATACAGGTAGCGGTTATACTGCGAGCTGATGAATTCGTCATCTATTCGCCTAGCGTAGTTGTTCATAATCCCGACCTTCCGCTCGTATCGTATATACTACAAGCCAGTGATCGCTACATCAAACAAAACGGTCAGATCGAACGCAAGAACTCGGATCGCAGTGTCGGACGGCAGCAAAGCGGTGTACCTCGAAACATCAACCGATCTGGAGGATTTCAGCTAGTGAATCGACGCAATAACGATCAACGATATCATTGATATGCTCTTTTTTCGAAATAAAATGAACTCGTACACTAAACAATGCTATTTCAAGGAGACTGAGTAAAGTGCCAATGTAAGTTTTGACGCGGCAATCATAAGTCGTGAAATGTGGAAACTGCAGAAGCCGTAACTTGTACACATAAAATCAAGTTTAAAAAATATGTATGGATGATATTAGTCCTAAATACACATAATACAATATCTGAGAAAAGTATCAAGATGCGGCAATCAATGCAGCGATGATATAGCAATGGATGATGTGGCACTATAGGCGTGGCGCTTGATGATGTGGCACAGATGACGTAGCAGATGAATGTACCCTTAGGGTATGAAAATGGGCGTGGCAATTAGGATGACGTGGCGCTCTCTGATTGGCCTGCAACAAACGATTCAACCCTTACTACTGTCCTGCCATGCTAAATTTGATCAGTTTTATAATCGAATTAAATTGTGTTCTTTTAGGGTAGCCTAATTGAGGGCGAATCCGGGCAACCTATTTTGTGTCAGGCCAGGGGCGGGCAACTTCTCCAGTCGGCGGGCCGGATTGTTAAATCGATACATTATTCGCCCATTTATCCACATATACATGGAATAAATCGTATTTGATGAATGTATTTTGACGGCGGCAATGTCACTTCAAAGCCATTTCTCGCCGATAATGACGAACACAATGTGGATTTGAGAACAGCTTTGTCATACAGGCGCTGCCATGTCTGCTTCTCTCTGATCAAAACACACGGTGCAGTCCACAATTAAGATACCATGGCGTTCTATAAGCCCGGTACTCCAAATTTACCAAGATATCAATGCAGTATGATTAATATATGGTAAATGCCGATAATGCAAGTCTTCTCGATCCGACGAACTTGCGCGTAAGCTCTACTCCCGCATGCTACGCGCACACGTATATAATAACATGCAGTCACTAAAATTTGATGTTTAAGCAAGTAGTGGGGAATTTCGGCAGACTGGGGCCATGGGCCACATTTTCATGTACGACGGGAAACCGTCCGAGGGTCGGATCCGGCCCGCGGGCCGCATATTACTCGTTCCTGTTTAGGCAGTGCGGTTCGCGAGCTATTAACAACAGCTACCCAGCGCACGTAGCTTTGGGCTACTGCCAAAGCTATGAAGTAATGAATGAGTTAGACGTGGGAATTACTCTAAATATTCAAAGAATATCGAAAATTTGCTCAAATGAAGTTGAAATCAGCCTATACTCCGTTGAGCGCGACTGCTGGAGTTTGTATTTGGCAAGCCTTCTTGAATACGCAATAAGCTTCATCTTCAACAATCGCCTTCTCATAATGGTTGTGAAACACATGTCACAATTTATACAGACTTTGTCAATTTCTCGAGCCCCCCCCCCTGAGAGACTCCCGCGCGCCCCAAGGGGGGGGGGCGCCTCCCAGGTTGAGAACCACCTCGCTACAGTGTCATGTTACATGGTCATAATGATGACCCGTTGATGAATCGTGACTGAAAATCGTGATTTCTACTTTTGCGCGATCTTGCGTCGCATTACTCGAACTCGGACTGACTGGATAAATAAAATGAAAATGACTCGAGTAGCCCCGCTTCAAACGTTAAAAGCAGAGAAGTACTTGTGACTTGAAACGCCGTGGCCCCGTCGGTTGGTAAAGCCAAGGACGCAACAAACCATCAAACTGCCATGAGGAATAGTAATATACCAAAATGTCGTATCGGACATTGCGTAACCTAGCGGATTTCGCTATTTAAGCAGGTCGGTATGCATGGTAACCATTGGCCTCTGTTGCCCCCTTGACGTATGCTTAGGTACATCTCGTGTCTCTCCATCCATGTTATTGTCGCGATTAAAGGTGGCGAGTAAAAAGTAGTACGCTCGATAGCTGTAACACCAATGGATTGTTGAGAGATTGGACATTTCTTTACTGCGGCATATTAATTTTCAATTTATGTAGTTATTTTCTGTTCCAATATTTGAAGGTAAATCTAACGCTGATATATTGTGTATTTGGCAGTGACATGACCAGTAGCATACTCTCAGTATTAAGCCCGGTATACCTGGATTGGGTTACACTGCTAGAATGCTCTGATATCAGATCAATCCTCGTTAAATTCTGAAATATTCTACCTATGATTGTGGCACGTCAAATGTCCGCTAGTTGCAAAGGTGTATCGCGACAGCTTTTACGATTTCATGATGCATATTACGATAGTACATCACATTTCACGATGTGCGTGTAATGCCAGCGGTGTCACCAAAATCTGGAAAATTGGCCTGCGAGCACATTTAAGTTTGAGACCCCTGGACTAGGCGATGTAAAGAGGAGGCATGCATGCATACTAAATGAAAAGTAAAAGAAGTTAATATAAAAGGACAAGCGACACAATGAGGTGGCACGTTACGGTAGGCAAGATCGATAATAATCTATGTCAGGTTGTGGTTCGGTAAAGTAGACGGATGACTATACTGACTTATTCAAAGTAGGAATTGCTTGTATTTCGATTTGAATGTCGACATGCTCGACGAGTGACGGGGCGAGATACTGTTCCATACAATAGGTCCTAATTCCGGAACAGTATCTCGCCGGTTATCCGTCAGTCATCTATTATGTTTATTACATCCAATGATTTGAAATTGACTCCGAGTCACGAATCATTGCCTTCCTCGCCCGGCGATATCAGTCTATGCGGTGCGGCCTGATCATCAGTTATAATAATTAAGTTATGGGATGGTGTAATAAATTGTAATAATTGTTGATCTTGACATAAGATGACGATGTATCTCGTTCTGAATTCCTATGAAATATTATCGCCAAATTTATGTAAGTTCAAAAAACTTGTTTGGGATATTTATTATCACAGCCCTAACTCTCAGCGCAGAGAATTATCATAACTTATCTTGTGGTAGCCTAACGGTTAGGTATGTTAAGTTGCATGACCCAGCAGACGAGATATAGGCTTTATAAAATACATATGTATGGTCAATTGGTCATGGGTTATATGGGACGAAACCGGTTACATTGACACTACATACGCAAGAGCGACCAGACTAATAGCATAATGTGTAATCATCGGGCACGAGCTTCGCGTTTTCTATTAGCGTTTGCGTTTTAGTGCTCACGATGACATCTGCATCCTAAAAGTAGATCGCGCCCATCCAAACAATGTGCGCGCTTCTGGAGATGACGAGGCCTATATAGCTTCCTATCTTCCCATATTTGCAAATAAATTATTACAAAGGGAATGTTTATATTTACGCACTCAAGAAAAGTACAGGTAGTATAGAGAACACAAAGATGCGATTATACTAGAGGAATGTACACAACGAGATTAGTATATATGCTAAACAATGCTCAAGCAGTCGGTATACAGCGGATTCCAGGCGGTAGGAAGTTGCTTCAACGCTCCCCATCTCAATGCAGCGTTTACGGATTTGTGGTGAGCGGCGGCATACATGTAAGGCAAAGCTTCTGGAAAAATGAACGGCACGACGGTCTCAGAGACACACCGGTAATGTGAGCCAGAAATATTGCGCGGTACAATCTTGCGAGCAGATGCCTCACTTGTCAAATTAGTGTCTACTTCTCCGTCGTGTTTCTTTGACAACGTATGATAAACTGTGTCAATGTCGCCATCGTCAGACGACATTGATAGCGGACTGGATAAATCACTCCTGGGCGGAGACGGCGGAAGACTGAAATTCGATGATGCCTGGAATGTTTTCTCGTTTGATGGCAGTTTAGGGCTTTTCGCGGACAGTTCGATACTTGTGTCGTCGCTCGGACGCTTTCTATTATCGATATTCGTTGGTTTATTGTAGCTGAGATTCGTAAACATGCTAGAATGCACTTCAGCCGCGTACGCAAGAGCAGCGAGACCGTCGAATCTGGCAACCGTCTTTGTTTTGACCGCAAAGTATTCACTATGACGCAATACTCCACGATTTTTGTGTTGTGCGTGGTTGTCAATGTCGACAGTTGGCTTCTTGACGTGTTCCATTGCGATGTGCTTGTTTAGATTTGCCTTGCGACGAAATTCTTTGCCACAATCGCTGCATACAACTGGTTTAGCTCTCTTTCTTGTCTGGTCGCCCGATGCAGGGTTGCTGATGGCAGTACCTTGAGGTTCGTCAGAGTCTTGCGTATTCTGGATCGGAGTTGTAGGCTTCTGCTTGGCGGAATCCATGTTTCCTGCGATAGAACGGTTCGTAAATTGAGTATCAAGCAGAATTCATCGGTGAGATGGCATTTTTATGATATCGTATACAAGCTTCACAAATCCGGTATGTATGTTTGGATAATTGTCATTGGTTTATTAGCAATTTTATCAGTGCAATACACCACAAAAATGCGATACAATGAAAAGAAAGGAAGATGTCGAAGCGACTAGGAGTTGTCTATGGAATCAGACACCCACCTTGGCCTAGGCGATGTAAGGAGGAGGCATGCACACTGAATGAAAGTAAGAAAGATAGTATAGAAAAAGGAAGCGACAAGAAATACGGCGGCATGGTGCATTGAATGACATATTCTCTAAATACGCATTTCAATTGAGACAATTTCTAGATATTATAGCCTATATCGTGACGACCAAGTGGAAAATCTAACTTTCTACGGCTTGACTACAGAGCAGACACATACAAACCACTGGATTTTCAAAATTCGCAACTAGAAATAGAGCTAACGAGCTTTGAAATCCTCAACTAACTAAATCACAACTGCCTACCTATGATTCAATTCCGAAACAACTCATTCATTTTTACATAATCGGATCGGCTTTCCACATAAACTAAACATAAACATGAAATTGGCGGATTTTCGACCCCTCAAACCCACCGCATGGCTACCCCACTATTAGTAGAGATGACCCAGATCAAGTAATGGATGCAAGAACATTCCACAACGCCGGTATCACGATTCACGCCAACCTACAGCACGTGTTCTCTAGATTCGGGCAACTAATTCTTAATGCGCAACTAGAACTGCACCACTGTTCAAAATTCGCAACAAGAACTGGAACTACTCGAAAAACCAGTAGTCAGTCTATCGTCAACCAACTAGTATTGATAATAATTTGCCTATATGTCTGCAATTCACAATATAAAGTACTGAATATTGGAGTGTAAGGTTGCGAAGAAATGTGCCATTTCAAAAAATAAATACCAGATATAATTCTACATTTATTTGATACTATACGCTTCATTCTAGCCAGCATAACTGTCGAAACAGTTGAGATTGTTACGCGTGTGAAGTGATTGGATATACGAATATACCAGCGAACAACATACCTTTAGGCTTGTGCCATCTTCGATGCGACGCGAGGTTGGCCGGGCAGTTGAAAGACTTTCCGCACTCTGGACAGCAGTACCGCACGTTCTGTATTCTCGTGCATTTGTGACTCGCTAATTCGCGGGGATCGGAAAATGCTGAATGACACAGCTTGCAAGTGAAGTCTTGGCACAACGTTGTCCCTTCCATGGTATTGTTATTAGGCGGTCTTTCAACCGTTGATGTAACAGGAAGAATTCGAAGCCCTGAAAGAAAAACACGAAGATTATATTCGAGTCGGTGTATATGCCGCAAAAACATCAAGGACAAAAAGATACAACGTCCTATTCCTATATTCGCTATCTACAATAGAAGGCTTCGTAGATCTCTTACCCAGTACGGGACTGGTGATTTCTTCTTTCGGTACTTTCTTTCGTGCAATCCTCGGCTGCTTGGGTGATTTCATTGCGGCTGGACCAGGAACGGTTAAGTTACAAGCAAAAGTCATAGTCGAAATCTGCAGATGAAGTAGCCCAAGTTAAGACTGCTTCGCCTCGAATGGTTCGAACTTGATAAATGTTTCTTGATGTCACAGGATGCTTATATTGTATTGGCGTAAAAGGAACAGATACCGGCAGAAGGTGAGAGATTACTGACAAGTGACTTGCGGAGGGCTAGAGAAAGGCGCCCAAAGGATTCGCCTCTATCATCTCTTTACCAAACCGTCTCTGCATGTCCGCGTAATCTTTCTCAGGAGTAATGGGAGAGGTTGCACTGTGACATACAAACGTGTTGACTTGTAAAGCCCGAGGTATGGTAAAGGTGTGCTGCAACTAACGGTCGGCAGCAGGTGCCACGTGCCCGTGAACGCCGCTTTGCCCATTTAGCATGACACGCGCGGGTTATTTGTTTACAGAGAAATACCGACGTACTGGATACCATCTGGTGGGAAGATGTCGCGTTATTTAACTCTTTACCGGCATGTTGCAATCTGCTGAAAATCTATGAGATATCAGACTTTGGATAACGACACTACGTAAAGGTAGCGTCGTATGTCGGCATTGTTCTATCCCCATGGGATTTGCGAATAGCGCCAAAATATTCCTGGCGACGCCTAAGATACGCTATACTATTATATTCATATGAGTCAATCTTCCAAATGAAAAATATTGGCTTATACACACTATTTACTTTTCACTGACACCACGAAGTCAGCTGTGTGCAGACTTGTACAACTAGATCATTCTAGTTGNCTAATTAGAGCGAAATACCGGTAGTCTAATTATATTCTANCTCGTGCAATGTTTCTTTTGTTCACATTCTAAATGTAATTTAATTTGTGAAATGTTCCCANGCTCTAATTTTAATTCTAATGTAATTTCTGGTTTTCCTGCAAATGCCACNGGAGAACTGNATAGTGCGAAAAGAGCCAAGCTTGCTGTTCAGATATTTGCCAATNGCATGCTTATGACAATAAACTCTGATTTGATATGAACTGAATAACTTGATNCGATTTTCAAAATTTTCGNGAATTCAGTAATTCTAATCCAANTTCAAAAAANNNNACTGCANCTNTANTTCTAATATCNANGTAAATTTGGAAAATATGAAAATACTATAGTTGTCCAACTCTCGTTGTGTGTAGCTGAAAACCTGATTGCTGTGTGTGTTACGTTTCTGCCCCAAAACTTGGGCTAACGAGAAACTGCGAGCTGGACGGAATTTGACAATCGTTCAAATTTTTCTTGGTGTGATATATCTGATGAGTTGCAAGTGATATCCTCAAAGTCACAGGTTAAAATTCGACAACTTTTGTTTGCGCTAGATTCTTTAAAACGAACAGCGAGGGAACCCGGCATCTGTCGATCGGCGATTTCGCTATGTCGACAAACCCGCGGCTATTAGGAACAATAATTTTAACCCGCACGTATTCATCGATGAAAATACCACGTGAAGCCAGCGCGATACGATAGCGTCAACATTACGGGTTAAATTCCCTGTATTATGAATCTACGATTTGTCAAACTTACGCCGGGAATTCAAGCTGGCTTTCTTAAACCCGGCAGATGTTAGGCAGGGCGAATGTTGCAGTCGCTCGCGCGCGTTATCAGTACTTTACGCAGGTCGTTGGAGAATACCAATTCAATTATCTGCCCTAACATCATTTCGGTTCCCGTGACGTGCCGAGAAATAGATTTTATCACGAAGGGATTAAGGCTCCGCCAACTCAGCAAACTGAAGTCACATACCACGGTGCATTACAATGTGGTCTGGGTGATTGCTCGATGTTCATCTGATATTACGAGTTAAATTTTATATTTGTTATATTGCAGAATATTTGCAAATATTGTAATCTCCTGTGTCAGCGTGTGTTTCCATTCAAGTCGAAGTACAATCAGTATCAGTTTATTAATATTTTCATCATTTCAAAACACCACAAAAACTACAGTGAAAAGATAGGAAGGTTCCGAAACGACTTGAAGTAGTCTTTGAGATCAGACACCAACCTTGGCCTATAGGCAAAGTAGAGAAGAGCCATGTCCCCTCTAATTTTTGACGAGTCTGCGCACACCTACCAACTTACTGCGCAGGCCCTTGGACAACAGTGCGTAACCTAAAAAAAGGTCATCACTTCGAATTTTTTGTGCGCAACTTGGATTTTCTGTGCGCTGAGACCGTGTCAGTACTGCGCATTTGCACACGCGCGCAGCTAGAGGGAACATTGGAGAAGAGGCATGCACAAGTAATTTATATCTGAATGAATACTAGTCAGCCCTCCAGGTTACCGGAGTTCGATCGGANATATTGACCTCGCCNATCAAGTATCGAAATATGCGTCNTTTATTTTCATCACTGGTCGTTTTATCTTAATGTTACCCTTATTTCCTTACTTCCAGTGTTGTACATACCTCTTTTTGACATCGCATGCTAGGCCCATGAGGGGTGTCTGATTTCAAAGACTACTCCAAGTCGTTTCGACTCGTTCGTATATNTTCATTGTATCACAGACTCGTGGTGTTTTGAAATGATAAAAATATAAAACTGATCATCATACAGTTAAAATGTATGCCTTTACGCTTCTTTGGCCTTCTTGCAACCACATTATACGTATCTAACGACACAAACTTGGAAAGATGCACAAATGCGACGAGCGATAATTTGATTCAACCTCGGTGATAGGTGTTACCCGCTGGCACGCAGTATGTCAATCCTCAATAAGTCACCGCGGCATTTATAGATTTAGGTTCGCTTATTTCATCAATTTCCGATTAAAAACAAAAACGCCATTTCATGAAATTGTTGGGAACTGATTTGGATGTGCAATTTTTACTAGTAAGTCATGTGGGCTTCAGTGTACCATCAAATCCTTTGATCCAGGATCAAATAACTGGCGGACGCACCTCGTAGGTTGTGGACTATCTGCGAATTCTGCATGCTATATCCAATGTGGTGTATTGCATATAACAAACATACTAAACTACAATCACCAACGTAACAAATGTGCACCAGATAACACTACACGTCCACGGTATCGCTTATAAATTAGTCATTGAAAACCACGTAAGTTATTCATGAGAGACAATCCCGAGTCGATGATATAATGCTTGTGCAACGCAGACGCGGGAGATTAGTTGATCATCCCGGTATCCTAATCAAGCATGATTCTATTTGATGAACACTCATCCACTCGAATTATCAAGTGTACACGATGCAGCGGTCGGGTATTGCATTAATTAGCAGTGTAATGATCACGTGGCAAGAGTTGAACTTTCCTGGATTATGAGCAAATCCCGGTGATGATATTGGACTATTATTTCTTGGAATTCGTGTGGCGACCTATGCTCACTTTTAATAGGTTTATTTCTATATTACTATAAAACGCGACCATCTGTTGTGGTGATTTCTCATCTGTCACCTGATCCGTATGTGTTGTT
>ATSW01129179.1:0-10197 GCA_000444245.1 Botryllus schlosseri | reverse complement strand
GACTTTTAATAGAAGATATGGGTCATGCAGGCTAGACGCTGATACCTTGTGGAAGTGAGATGTCGTATTTGACTTGTATTCCGCGATACCTTACGGTTTTCATTCTCGATTATAAAACTCCAGCATCAAAACTGGTTAATCACGCTGCCCTAACAATTGGTCAATCCCAACATTTCAGGTTTACTAAATCAAGCAGAAAAAGCACTGGGGGAGATCCAGCAGAAAGTGTCGACCGCCACAGAAAACTGCATCATATCGTAAAATCCCGGCCAAGCTAAATCTGTATCGTCGGGATCATATATTCGTAATCATTTGGAAGTTCGCTTCGGATCAACAACCCACATCTCCTGCAGTACACAAAACCGTATATTTTGTACAGCACCACGGAAAAGCAATATTTTAAACGATCAAACGAGTCTGTCCACAGACATGGCTGGTGCTCTTCTTACAAATGCGATCAACTTGATGACATTTACGTCGTAGATTTGCAATACGTACCGCGTCTACCTTTCCTCTGTAATTTCCCTGTTNCGTTTTGACCTTTCAGACACCGTGCTGGGAAAGTTTCTACCAATCAGTGTTTTCTGGTGTGTGAGATATATACGCTATTTACGCTAGTAAATGCATTGCAAGTTGCGTGAAAATCANCGCATGTTCTTACGTGNAAATATTTTGTGTTTGAAGTCGCACATTCCTGCTCGATATCACGTTGGACTTTATCAATCGTGTTTTTTCTTCGTTTATTTGTGTCTTGATGGTTTTTTTCTTATTTCCTCGTTGACATTATTAAATACTCAGCACGTCTAAAACTTAATATATTGTATCATACAATTATATTTCCAAAACCGCAAATGCTGAAAGAATCTACATTCTACAACATTTTGATGTGGCGAGAATCAGTTGAAAGTAAGACTTAAGGAAACGTAGTCAGCTGATGCAATACCTGCTGAATACGATGTTAATTAGTTATATTAATCGGAATATTGAGTGATGGTAATTTACGTTGATCGGGATCAGATTAGCATTACATTAAGATAGAGTTTTGATTCACCGGATTCTGCTTTAGACTGTTGGAGCGGAAATGCGGTGTAAAGTGTATTTCTTANCTTCAGGGTAGTTACGGTTGCATTTAAAACAAAAATCAATTTAAAACAAACATGTTTAAAANATAGCCCTTGTTAAAAACATGTTTTTTTTCAGACATGACGTCACGAATCCTTAATTTTGACGTCATANTGCATTGAAATTGACAATTGAANATACAGGATAAATATGTCGACTTGACGAAAAAGGCTCCCGACCACTGTCATAAACATAAAAAATATCTTTAACCACTATACTACATCGTNATGCAGCATTTTTACGGCCGGCGGTCATCATCATCAGAACATCCGTTCCGTATATCAATGATATATATCTACATGAAGTAACTGTTCAACCAACGGTGATTTCGAGGGTTCCAGCCGCCCCACATCGTATACGTCGATTATGTATGGTGCAAATCATCCGTAGGATGAGTACAGGCTCCTACTACATGTTTTCCGAAAGTATTTGTACAATTATGGCATAATTATACGTTTCAAGAAATTTGAAGGTGCTTGTACTCCTGTCCCTGCGCATCTCCCAAGACTCGAACTGCCATGACAATCCTTTCATTGCCAGTCAAGTCTATCAGTTATGGTACTTAAAAAATAATGCGAGAAACAGTTATGAGTGAGGAAAATTACTATGTTATAAAGGCGCGGGACTGGATTAGGGTTGGATTATCCGGATAACGGTTAACCGGTTAACCGCAGGTTTTTTTATTATCCGATATCCGGATATAAATCTACCGGTTAACCGGATAAAATAGCATCGTTAATAATGTGTTTTAAACGCTGCTTAATTACTGTATTCAGCCTTGCTTACTATAATTCAGCCCATTTTGTGGAAGCAGAAAGAGCATTTAATACGTGTGGACTCTTTGTTACAAAACTCCGGTCCCGGCTACAGGATGCCACTATTAATGCGATGTGCTTTATAAGGAGGAAGCTGCAATTACACTGTATATTGATTTTGCGATCCATTTTTCATGCAGGCCTCGTGAAATCGATTATCTCACTTAGGATTCACTATCCGGTTAACCAGTTAGCTAAATTCCAAATATACGGATATATCCGTTATCCGGATAGTGAAAATTATTGATATCCGAACTAACCCTAGACTGGATGTCACCCAGGCATAGTTGTAAAAAGAGAGGCTTTGACTCGATTNTGAACAGTGAGCACTATGACTCGGACTCGACCCTTTCCGCGACTTGTCCTCGTACTTTTTGTGTACTGAAAATGACTCGACTTGACTCGAATCAAAACTAATAAAGATTGATTGACTTGTGACGACTCGATAGTTGGTACCCTNTNACGTGGTTACAANCCTGCTTATCTTTGAATGACATTTGAAAAACTATAAAATAAAGAAATACTTGATGAGTCACGCTAATCAAAACGTCGCAGGAATAGATCCCGTGTTTCTTCGTTTGAAATTAACTTGAAAANATTGAAGACACACTATTTCACACTATTTTCGCTAAGAGTACAGTTTGTGTCTGTGTTTGAAGGTGATCCAATTTTTTAATCGCTCGCAANTCGACGCCGACAAGAGGTTAAGCAGGGACATGGTGCATTTAAGGGGTTTGCATATTCGTCGCCTATCAGCAANCTTTAATCTGAGTTTACCTTGTAAGCAAAACCCAGCAACCACTTTAATATTNCTACATAGTAAATATCATGGGTGACTAATGGAGATATAAGTGAATTAACCAGATTTGTACCATAGTGTACGAGATTTTGCTTTCATACCCATTCGAAAAGGTGAAAACGAGTCAAGTTGAAATCAGTTGCAGCTTCGTTCTGGAATTCTAATGGGTTGAGTTGTGTTTAAACATAAATCAATTTAAAACAAACATGTTTGAAACAAGGCTCCTATTTAAAACATGTTTTTTTCTGGTTTTTTTCAAGCCATGGCGTCACGCATATTCAATAGTGACTGCACAGGAGATTGATGCCGACAAGATAGCGTAATTGCAAAGCGTCGGGCTTCGGCTTCATGATCGGTAGGTCATGGGTTCGATCCCCGACCGTGTCAGACCGAAGACCTGATTAGTAACACTATGGTATCCATGAATTCCCCGCATTACTGATATAGCATGGAGGGTTGGTGCAAGACTTAGAAAGACATAACAGGCTATATCTACACCTTCCTTGTCCAGCGGCATATGCACAGCACGCACTCATGGCACGCATATGCAATGCACAGATCGAGTGTAAGTTTGTCATGAGTCGGTGTATATGCCGTAAAAACATCAAGGACAAAAATGAACTACGTCCTTTCATTTCCTTTGATATTTACAATTGACAAACGGGTAAATATAGCTTCTTTGACGTAATAGGCTTCCAAACCGATCATATACGGACCAAAAATATCTTTAACCAGGACTACATTGTCGGGCAGCATTTTTACGATCGGCGGTCATCATATTCATCAGAACCTGCATTCAGTAAGAATGATCTATATATTCGTACTATAGCTGTTGAACCGACTATATCGAGGGTTCCAACCATCCCATACCGTATATACGTCGGCTATATCAGGTGCTAATCGTCGTCCGTAGGCTCATACAACATGTTTTTGGAAATTTTTTACACAAATATGGCATAATATTATACAACTTGAAAAAAAAACTATTTTTTTAATCGCCCTCGTTTAAAACAGTGGTTCTCAAATTTTTTCACCTCGCGGACCGGTAAAATTTAAAAAAATATATGGCGGGCCGGTGGACCTTCGAAAATTGAAATCAACCTAAAATATTAAGTATGAAACCGCTTATTTGCACGTATGGTACTAGAGAGTGACATGTTGAGGGTTTTGTTCATGATAGTGTTCATGTGATTTCACAGTAGTTAGTCTGCTGATTCGAGGTAAATCTATTTTGCCCATATATACCTGCTAGCGTCGAGAGTCGATTACAGTCTGCCACAATACGGTAATCAGAAAAAAAATATTTCTGTAGAATACATAATACGCTACCACGTGGAAACAGCAATCAAATTATACAGAGTATTCGCCCATAATAATAATATGGACTTTACGGTTGTATCGATGAAGTTCTTTTTATTACATCAACTATAATAGACTGTAACCAAGCTATAAGAAAAACGTCAACCACTACCATAGAATAGGGCATGAGACACCACATCTTTATACCGGAAAATAATATTCGAACATTTCGCTCGAATTGTTCGCAATTAATTAGATAGTATGGACGAAGCGTGGATTTTATCAGGTAACCTACTGTTCCGAGCCGACGAAAAGTAAAAATGTAAGCAATTGACGATAGGTTGACACAGCAATCGGAGAACAACCGCATCACTTTCCGCTTAACATGAGTGTATACAATGCATTGTAATACAGCACCTGATTTATTACGCAAAATGTGATAGTCAGCGGAATGAGTTTGCATAGGGTTATTACCATATTCTGAGGTCCGAAAAAGGGGACACTTTTTACTAGTCACAAAAGATGAAATAGCATTCATTACCGGCAATTTGTAAAGTTTAATTCTAATATTGATGGATTGAATAATAAGGTCATTTTCCGACTAAACTCCCGGGAGACCCGTACTCCGCACAGTTTTTAGTTGTCTCCGTACTCTCAAAGCTATGAAGGAGGACGAATTGCGAAAAAGAAGGAGATTTTGGGTTCCTCGGAGGACATTTTATATTTCTTGAAAAAGGAGCACAAATCCTCCTAAAGGACGACATTTGGTTACCGTAGTTTACAATCCGCACATACTTTCGTAAAGGGATTAATACATTTCCTAGTCAAAAATCCTGGGAAGTTGTTGCCGGCTCGTCAGGCGGATTCTCTGCGGCGCAAAAAATACGAAACATGACATTCTTCCAGTTGGGAAACGCCACTACTGTCGCGGTCATGTTGGTGACAATGCTGAGTTGTATCGCAGCACCGACTACAGCGCCACGTTTCCCGATGAAGATGGCGCACAGCAAAAAAGCCGTGATGTCCGAGATGGCGCAAACCGACGCGCACGCAAGAGATCTCTTGATAATCGAATTGAAGTCAGCCCCACCGGCTTCACGCGAAGATGCGTGCTTCCTGATAGGTCTGATGAAGGTCCACAGCAGCGAAGTATGAATCAGAATTGATCCCACTGCGCTGATAATCCACGGTGTCCAAGGGGCGATGGTGGAGCGTAGCACAGTACATCCAGAAGTTTTGACTCCAAAGGAATACACCCCTGCGTATATAATGCAGTTAAAAGCAGGAAACGTCATGGAAAGACACAGAGATGCCCAGCTCAGCGCTCGCAGAACGGGAGTAGTCAAATGACGGAGGCGCGGTTCCTGATACAGAGATCTTTTCCGTCTCCAAAATACGAGGTACGAGAACGACAGAGCAGTGCTGCCCGTGGTAACTTTGATTAGCTTGATCACGGGGCACATATCGTTAACGAGATAGTCGACAGCTAGTTCTTCGAAGATGTCAACAGCGAAGGAGCAGGCGGACGAAAACGCGCATACTATCGACAGTACTTTTATGTGCTTGGAGGTCGTTTTCACTTTCGCTTCGACTCGGATATAGTCTACGAGCTGCGCGACTATAATCCACAACGATAAGCTAAGGTACAAGATTGTTGGGATGGATTCAACCGACAACTCTCTCCAATTCTTAGAGACATGTACCGTTCCATTATTTGTACTCATGTTGTTGTTCATCCCGTTTGAGGGGTAGACCTATAGATCGTTCAAATGTAGATGATATAACTATACACTTGCTGGTATCTGCAGGCCCATATGTAGAAAGATCGATTACAAAGTATATATATAATACAACCTATGAGCGTGTATCCTGTAGATCAGTGCTTTTCAACCTGTGTGACGGTTCGCACTAGTGCGAATGAAAAAAATTTCAGTGCGAATGACGAGCGTGGTGCGAATGGTGCGAATGAAAAATCCGGATGAGTGCGAACGACAAGCGTGGTGCGAATAGTGCGAATGAAAAATCCGGATGAGTGCGAATGAAAATTGTCCATGTTTCTCACATTTTCCGACGTGGAATAATTCAAATAAACACGATATAAGTACAGTGAGCCCGTAAATTTTGTCGGTTGGAAGCAATTCTAAAAACTTGTTGGTAGCTAGGCTTTTCTAGCTCACAAGTGAAGAACGTTCCCGATGCGTGTATAATGCAAAGTTTGAGATAATATTTCCGCCCGAGAGGATTACATCACTGCATGGAAAAAAGAAGGAGTTGAAACGGTATAAGTTGCTCACTTGCTCGGAAGCATCCACCGTGTATGGATATTGTATACGGGCCTTGTATGAATGTAGTAGGTAATAGTAGCTGATGCCAGTGTTGACATTTGGCATATTTGAATGCAAAATATTGGAATTTTGGCACACATTCATGTTGGTTAACAGCAGGATTTAGCGTTTCTTCAACTATAACAATTAGCACATTAGATCTATTACAAATGTTGTTTACTCGTGTACCTTACCAAGGATTAGAGGCCAGAGAGACCAGTGCCAAGGCCTGTTTGTAATGCGAACTCCACAATTTAGGCTTAGACACGCTTTCCCGTTCTTGGACTGATGATCTCAGGCCAAGTGTAGATCGTAAAGGCATAAGCCTATATATAACATATTGGTGATTCCACTAAGCTTGCCGATGCATAGGAAAAGTTGGCCTATAATTCGTGTTCATACCGCCTTGGTACTACAAACTTTGTAATACTCCGAACTCTACCGGTTTAGCTTGAGCAGATGAGCAGTGAGCACCCTCTGCAGAGCAAAATCAAATCCACCAAGCCGTATCGATATTTCTTATGCAGCCTAATTTAAGCTTAATTAGAGACTGTTGAACCTTATTAGTCTTTATGTATAAGGATATGTGGGAAAGTAGAGATAATTTGGCATTATTTCAGTCAGTTTTCCAATATTGTACGATTGACCTAAGAGCCATCTCGCCGTTGACTACCCGAGCCGATATAACTGTGTGTTGATCATGAATCCTATGTGAGTGATAATTATTCAAGATGGTGAAAGTGTTGGCTTTGACAACACAAGGAGCCCGAACGTTGTTATTGAAAGATATGTTGATTTGTGTACTGCATAGATAAGAAGTGAATGAAGCCTAAGCTTATCTATAAACAACAGTCATCAATTACTCGGATTGTGTGGGTTTGTATAGCAATGCATTCCTGATTTTAACGCCCACCGTACCATCCAATCGTCTAACACAGGGGCGGCAACTTCTCCAGTTGAAATTAAGTACTTGGCGGGCCGGATTGCTGAATCGATACACTATTAGCCCATTTATCCTCATATACAAGAAATAAATCGTATTTAATTAATGTATTTTAACGACAGCAATGTCACTTCAAAGCCATTTCTCGCCGATAAGTGACTAAGACAATGTGGAGTTGAGAACAGCATTGTCATACAGCCGCCGCCATGTCTGCTTCTCTCTGATCAATGATCATTTAACACACGGTGCAATCCTTAATCAAGATTTCAAGGCATTCGTTAAGCCCGGTACCCCAAATTACCCAATATATTAATTCATTGGGTTTGAGTACATCGTTAATGCCAATATTGCAAGTCTCGCTTCGATGAACGCACGCAGCGCACACACGTATATAATAACATACAGTCACTAATACTTATTGACGTTAAGCAAGTATAAGTGGGGAATTTCGGCAGACTTGGGCCGCGGGCCACATTATCATATAAAACGGGAAACTGTCCGAGGGCCGGACGAAATCCCGTCGCTGGCCGGATCCGTCCCGCAGGCCGTATGTTGCCCGCCCCTGGTCTAACATTAGGGTTACCATATTTTGGAATCGGGAAAGGACGACACTATTTCAAAATTTAGCAACACAGAATATCAGTGGAAAATCCTGAAAAAGTGGTAAATTTTTACCACTTCGTAGTCGGTTGACTAAAGTAACAAAAAGAAACGGCCAACTTTCGCTCAGCTCCCGAAATACCCAACGGAGCTCATTTACGGCATCTCAGTCGAATTTTGCTATAAATTTGACCAAAAGTCCTAAAAAAGAGGACAAAATTCTCAAAAAGGAGGGCATTTAGGCGTCATCTGAGGACTTTTTCAAAAACCCGAAAAAGGAGGACGTATGGTAACCCTATCTAACATACCTTAGTACGCGAAGCATCTTTTCGAATGTTGTCAGAAAAATGAACCAAAGGTGCTAGTCGCAACCTTGATGCTACGATTCAAGTGCAGTTTCACTATTTTGTGTGTTCTAAATGCAAACACATTCACATCGCGATGACGTAACATGTGGATTTAGTGGCACAGTGATATGGTTGCGAGTGAATATTGTTCTTGGGTTCGCCCTTTAAGCTTCCAAGGAAATCACTGTACGATACCCCCGGAAATGCAACGAACTTCTTGAGAACAACGGGAGTGCGATATCTATGATTTTTCTACTGCAGTGATTTTAGTGCTTGATTAGTCAATAATACGATACGCTGAATGCAAAATAATGAAGATCTGTACCTCCAAGAAGCTCTTCGCATACAAAAGTGATAAGTTTCCTCATTTTCTTTTCGTGTACTAAATTTCGGCTGACTGGTGCGAATGGAATTATTTTTCAAAAAAAAGTGCGAATGGAGCTCAAAAAGGTTGAAAAGCACTGCTGTAGATCAAATTGAAATGTTTCAGAATCAAAGATACCTCAATTTGCAACTGCATGTCATTTGAGACTTGCCGTCACTTTTACCAAGTGGACCTATACTCCAAAACGTTCTTAAGAACTGCTACTCTAATCAAGGCTGTTATAATAAATCTCATGTCGGGATGACAGTTAATTGTATCATTAGCCGGAAATGCATGCTTTAAGATTATCGTTTACAAAGTATATGGTAGACCAAATTGAAGATCTCCGCGATTAAAGGAATATCGATTTATATGTGGTTGTAATGTGGGATTGATGAAAGTTTGTTTCCAAATCTAAGCAATGTTCGAAATTATCCTTATCAGTAGCTGAAACACTTGACGGTTATGGTATTCGATTTCTGGTTGATTCGAAGGTTGGCGAAGCCTACTTAAGGTCGGACGTTTCTCTACTTAGGATTTTCACTGACATGCGATTCCCGTGCTAAAACTCATGAAACCATAACTGTACAGATATTATCGCCCTGCACTGTGTTAAAGGACCTGTGATGTCCGCAGATCACGGATAACAATAACTCGATTTGAATGGGTACACTATACTGGTCTGAGTTGAGAATAGAGAAGTCGAACTATTCTGCAGTCCTAATAACAGTTGTTAGAGCAACCAACTCGACTTTATAATAACCCTGAAGCATCTACGCCTTACACAAATATTGAAGGTTTCAGAAATTAATATATTTTCGGGTAAACATTCGTATAGCTGCGTATCAAGTGCGCAGAGTCGAAATTCGGAAACCATTCATTAAAAATCATCATTTTATTAGTAATCTCCATAATCACTGGATTTCTATTGTATATGTAATTTACATAATATAGGGATACCATATTTTGGAATCGGGAAAAGAGGACGCTTTTATCAAATCGTAAAAGTTAGTTTACCGAAATTGAAAATGATTTTTATATATTTACTGGACTTTAACGATACTTCTCTGGTGTTGACTAAAAAACGTCATCACTCCGACTCGACTCCCGAGCGACCCGCTCGAACGTACGCATTATGTATTTCGCGTCAGTTATGGCGATTTTCACTAGACCCTGTCCATTATCCTAGCTGTCAAAGCTGTAAAGGAGGACGAATTTCCAAAAGGAGGATATTTTTGATTTCCTGAAAAAGGAGGACAAATCCTCCTAAATAAGGAGGCTTAATCGTGACGTCATAGTGCAGTGATATTAACAATAGAAAATGCAAGGTAAATATGGCTCCTTCGACGCAAAAAGGTTTCCGAAAACTGTCATAAACAGACCAAAAATATCTTTAGCCGGGACTGCATCGTTATACAGCATTTTTACGGTCGGTGGTCATTATCATGAGAACACCCATTCCGAGCCAACAATCGATATCGACGTCCAATAACTGTTGAACCGACGACGAATCGAGGGTTCTAACTATATAGGGATGGTGTGAACCTCTGAAAGGTTCATGTTCGTGTGAACGCGAACCTTTTT
>ATSW01129178.1:0-16868 GCA_000444245.1 Botryllus schlosseri | reverse complement strand
GTCTCAGTTGACTCAATTCAAACCGGTAAAAGAGAAGTTATTTCAGTTTCTGTTGATAATTCTGGGATTACCCACCATCTATACTATGTTTTCAAATTCAAAATTTCCAACTGCAATAACTTTGCTCTTACCGGAATGAACTTGAGTCAAATTTGTTCTACATCGTTTTTGTAAACAACGTATCAATTTTATGGGGTAGACAGTAAAATTTGATTATTTTTTTACATACTTCATATTAAATTCAAAATTTTAAAACTGCAATAGCTTCGCGATTACCGATTGTAACGGATTCAAATTTGTTCAGAATCGTTTTTTTAGGCAACCTGGCTGTTTAATCGTTTGCCAAGCAAGATATGGAAAAAAATACATGTTCACAGGGCTATCCTTGCATAGGCAGTAATGTATTGATTACCAATGTTCTGAGTTCATCATTATTCTACTCACAGTGTCAGTTGTTAAATATGTGTGCTTTCACATCAAATCTCTCACCCCCTGTCAAATCATTCGCCACAGTTCACAAGCGAACTTACCAGCTTGACAAGGCTCACAACTGTCCGATCCGTAACCGGCAGAATAATTCCCGGCGGGGCAAAGTTGAGGGAATGATGAGCCTCCGACACAGTATGACCCAGGTGGGCAACGACCCCCGTAACCACGCTGGACACCATCAAAGCACCACCCGTCGATAGCAGTGGAGTTGTACCCGTCCGGCCTTGGTCTGTCCATTCCAGACACGCAGTAATAGCCCGGGTCACAATCACCTGCGTTATAATGGGAAAGGTGGATACAGAACATTATAATCGCAACACTTTTTCAGGATATAACGTGCTTTCTTATCAACATTGAGAAGTAGATAAGCGACATCAATCACCAATTAATGTTTCCCATTAACATATCTACATTTATGGTGGATAGGTTTCGGTTTGGGTTGAGGATTACTTTACTGCTGGGCCGGGATTAAGGAGTCGTAAGATTAGGGCTGGTAATAAGGGTTATGAATGCTTCAATCATACCCTACCCAGCCACCTAACTTAAACCAACAATAACAATCGGATCGCTAACATGCAGATATCGAGTTTCATAGACTGCACAGTTGATTGTCACATGAGATAGAGAGAGAGAGAGAGAGATCAGATTTATTTTCGCCGGCACCATCGAGATGCTTTGACGATGGAGATGCGATACGAACTTCAAGCAAGTTCATCTAGTCTGCACCACCGTATTTTTCTCCTCCACGCTATCCATGGATGCTGAGCGCCTAGCTGGATAGCTGCGGATACCAGTTTTAGAGTCTTTGGTCTGACCCGGCCGGGGATTGAACCCACGACCTACCGATCGAGAAGCTGGACGCATAACCATTACACTATCTCGCTCGGTTATAAATGGTAACACATTCATGCGGAGCACTGATTGGTGATGATCATGGGTAACACTTCTCGGTGTGCATAAGAAAGTATATTCGACCCTATTTTCAATTCACCTGTCCACGTGCTAGCGCCTGGCGTCTCGCAATACTTTCCGGCATCACAAGCCAAGCACTGAGATATATTGGCCGAACCCGTGTCTGGATTGTAAGTGCCTTTGGGGCACGCGATTTCATCGTCGCCAGTCCCGGCAGGGCAGTAATGGCCGTTCGGGCATTCCACTATACCGTCTGCAGAAGTGCATTTAAATCCTTCCTCACAGGGCGGGCAAAATTCAGCTTTGTCCCAATCCACCTGAAAACGAGCGAGAAATGATTTTGAAATTAAAACGACATGCGCGGTTGTTTACTTAAGCATGCGCCATCTTCACTGATTTTAAAAATAAAAACATAAAAACCACTTTACTCACATAAGTCCCGTCTTCACACGGCCTCGGAGCTGCAGATCCGTTTGGACATCGAAAATTCCCTTGACAGTACGTGGTGTTGGGTGTCGCAGTGGTACTGCCTTCCGGACAATAAAATCCGCCCGCACACTCTCCTGCTGGCTCTTCGAGCCCCGGGGCATCACAATACATCCCGGCCGTACACGGCAAGCATTCCGTATCGCTCTTCAAGTTTGTGGCATTGGAATAGCTTCCGACCGGACAATCTTCTCTTTCCGTGGTTCCTGCGGTACAGTATTTACCGGCGCCGCACTCCTCTTGCTGGCGACTGGTGGAATTGGCAGGGCAGAAATAGCCAGCGTCACACAGGCCTGATGTTTCGGTCATGTTATATTCCGCGCAGTATTGACCTGGAAATGATACGAAAACTTTTGTAAAAGCACAATAACGGACGGACGTTGTCAGTAACGAACAACTTTTAGACAGGCTGACACTCTTCAGGGGTGTTCGTCAGCAATAAATGCATTGAGCTTATTTTAGACATAAACGCGACTCACCAATGTCACATTCCTGGCATTCATCGGGGGAGCCAAGTTTCCCGTTCGACCCATATGACCCCCGTGGGCACGGATAAGGACTTGTTGTGCCTTCGGGACAGTAAAATCCCAAAGGACATTCTCCTGTGGTAGAGGTTTCAGGTGGCGTTGCTGATGTTGCTTTGCTGTTGCAGAAATACCTGAACAAGACATAATCCCAAATTGTATTTTTTATAGATCCATTCTCTGAAGCTCGAATGTTATATTCCAGTAGTACAACTGTGGCTTATTTTGTCTCAATATTACTTTCTTGCGGCCTCTACGAAATTTGAAAAGGGGCCTGCGACTCGTTTTAAGTTGGCGACCCATTATCTATAGACTTTGAATCAACTGGAATCTTTTCTAGATAAGGAGTGGAATTTGAGCATGATACAAATGACATCATGATTTGAATTTGTGTTCAATTATTAAAACCGCACATTACTGATTAGCATAAGAATGCAAGTATAATCCACCAGCTGGTATATACTTCAAAGCCAGTCAATTATCATCATATAAATGACATTTCATACCCTTGTGAGCACAAATTGATGGGTTCCTCCATTCCGTATTCATTGCAATAATAACCACCGAGACAGGAATTACATTCGTCTTCAGATTTTGCTCCAGTCTTGTTGTTATATCTCCCAGGGGGACATGGATTCTCGTATCGAAAAGCAGTGCCGGGCGGACAGTAATACCCTGAAAGACAAACATTGCCAATCAAGCGACGTATCTCCATTAGCAAAAAGAATACGAACCTTTCAGACACTCTGTGTTGTTGAACGTTATGACGGGTCCAGGTGTGGCATCGCAGTAATATCCCTCCGGGCAAATTTCGCATTCTCCCTGCTGTGCTATAGCTTGATACGTTCCATTTCCGCAAGGCAGCTCTTGCGATGATCCGGACGGGCAAAAATAACCTTACGTAGAGAAAATTTGGCATATCACATATATACTAGAAAAGCTCGACTTGGCCTATGCACGAATGAACAATTTATCAAGACAAACACGATAACTGAGTGTTCCCATTCTCATTTTCTGCCTCAGATGCAAAACCAAATGTCTACGTTGGAAAATATTGCAAACATGAAGATGAATTGATAAAGTAATGCTGAAATGAGTTTTTCAAAGTGTCACATTGCTGAAATTGGTGATAATGAATTTGTTTCTTCATGGCTGAATTCAAATCTGTCTCTAGCTTTGTGCAATAATTGTATTTTCAATTTAAATTTGTAAAATATTGTAAATATCGACATCTAGTTGGTTGCTCCAAAACGAGAGAACTGTTGACATGCATATTATCTCAAAGTTTCCAAACTCATATTATACTACATCATCTCACAGCAAACTGTAAATTTCCAGGATAATTGGTCGGAAGAGGTAATTATTGTCATACAAACCACACAGATGGCCTTGCATACTTAAATCTGCCAATAAATCAGGGCTAAACGGAAAATGAGGCTTCATGTGTTGAGTCGGTAAAAATGGCATGAAATTACAGTGTCCTAGTGATGACATATAAGTATCTTCTATTCTAACAAAAACCTTACCGCTGCTACAAATGTACTCAGTGGGTGTAGATGTGTTTTGCCCGCCTGGGCAATAATATCCAACGGAACAATTCCCCGATACTTCAGTCAGATTGTAGCCACTGCACTAGTTCCCAGGATCGCATTCGTTGCAGTCTGAAATATTTTTGCTTTCCCAAGTGTCGACGTAGGTCCCAGGCGGACAAGCTTCGCCGAAGTCAGATCCTTTCGGGCAATACCGGCCAGGAGGACAAGGCCCACCTAAGTGAAAAGATATGATGCAAAACTAAATAGCACATATCGGATGATATTAAGAGTCACATAATTTCTATATAATTTGCTTCAACGGGATTGAACTAGAAGTATTAAAGTAACACTAATACATGAAATCACAACAGTATGGATTTGAAATTTCAAATATGTAACTTTGATGCGACCACAAATAACATAATACCATTTACACTACTTTGAAGGAAATTTGATATTTTTCGATCAAGTCCAAATCCTGCACTTTGATGAGAATGGTCCCGGTCCATCACTGTTTGACAGAAATGTCACTTACTCTAACGTGCACAGCTGTGTGCGACATATTTGGAGGCATCAAAGCCTCCATAACAAGACTGAAGTATCTTAACCATTGATTCCTAACCTTTTTCGACTCATCGCCCACTCATCAATCTTGACACAAATTTTCGCCTTCATATTTACGGATCCGAAAGAGGACATATAATCTGGAAATTTATTCACCCAACTCTAATCGCTGGGGAATTTAGTAAAAAAAAAACATTTTTCCGAGGTAGTAGGTGCTCGCAAAACTGGTTTCCGCATCTATTTTCCGTTGGGTTGACCTTTTTTTCATATGCGTTAAATGACTCGACTTGTACTCGAGTCAATAGTGCATCACTCTCACCAAGTCATATGATGCGACACTAGGACGGCATAGACAGACATTTCATTGTAAATTCGAAGAATAGTAAAGTTACCACATGATTGGTATTTCATCTCAGTCGTGATACTTGGAAAATAGGGCCAGAAACTGTTAAGACTGAAGGAAAATTACTATATTATGAATGACTTGAACTCGGACTTGAGTCAAAACACTGTACTAGCTGACTTGGACTTGACTTGGCGGTGAATTGAAAATGACTCGACTTTATTCGAGTCAAAACTATAAAAGTGAGATTAACTCGTGACTCAATCCACTCAAATTATTGCAATTAATGCTCTGCTGAGTTCGAATTCAAGAACTGTGCCAGCTCTACTTATCATCAATGATTACTTTCGTCACATCGCCTGATATTCATGATAGCGAGATTGAGAACCACTGAATTAAATCCCTCAATCAATTTTCCATACCTGTTGAGTCAGTTCCATCAGGATTAGCTTTAGCACTACCACTGGAGCAATAAAATCCCTCGTCGCATTCATTAGCGGGTTCGCTCAATCCATCTATATCACAATACCACCCGGCAGTACAGGGTATCGGTGCGGCTGCCCCTGACGGGCAATAGAATCCGGCCGTACATCGTCCGCCACCATCCGTTGCATTGTACGGTTCGGCCACGGTGGCGCTTAAAGTGCAATAAAAACCGGCAGAGCAGTTGCCAGTTGGCTCACTGGAGCCAGTCGTGCAGTATTGACCTGGAAATGAAAAGATGATGAGCTCATTCGGAATGCATCAGCACTAAAACTACTTGTAGATCATGCTTTAGTTAATTAGTCTGTATTGTTGTTTTATCAGCTTCGAATGTTGCAGGATCGCAAAGCGACAAACACAGAGCCATGCTGAAAGGCCTAGCAAAGCAATTCAATTCAGTTTATTGCCAACTATTTCATCATTTTAATACAAAACAACACTGCGATACAATGAAAAGATAGGAAGGTGTCGAAACGACTTGGAGTAGTCTTCAAAATCAGACACCCACCTTGGCCTAAGAGAAAAAAAAAGAAGCAAACACAGTACACACTGAATGAAAAGTAAATGAAGATAATACTAATCACCAAGCAAAGATGTCAGGTCGCGGTCTGGTAAAATTGAAGGCTAACTAGTATTGATTCAGTAGAAATGTTTGTATTTCGAATTGAATTAAATTAAATGTATTTAGGTTCAATTCTGAGATAGTAAAGCATGGATACAAATTGAATAACGCTAGATAAAACTGTGCAAAACTGATTAATTATTTATATTCAGCAGAGGAATATAATTAATTTATCAAGATCAGACCAAATTATTATGGTATGCTAATTCAAGTACACTCTTCATAGTATCCAAATTTGGAATGTTGGCGTCATAATTTTCAACAGCTTTAACACAGATAATCATTTTAAATCAGACTAATTTTCAGAGAACTTACAAGCAGACTTCAGGACAGTCGTGCTGTCATCACTGCGTAACATTCGAGAAATAAAAACCGTAACACAATCAAGCTAACAAACGTCAATGAGTTTGCAGTATGACTTTTTATGTACAAAAGGAATGCGAAAATAATCAGTTTTCGCTGAAATGTTGACAAGTTCCATGCGGGGTTAGTCTCGCAGACCGTAGTAAAGAACGAGACACATAAATTCACAATCCTTTTGCTAAATTAGAAATTCTGCACTGAAAATAGTATGAGGATTCGCTAAAATTTATACCAAGTTACAGCCAAATCATTAGAAAATTAACAATATTTTACCGGGCCGACAAGCAGTACAGTCACTCAAGCTTTTTGCTTCTGTGATACCGCTGTATGTTCCTGCCGGGCAGCGAAATTGATTTCTCGACTCTGTCCCGTTAGGACAATAATTTCCGGCTGGACACGGCTCGCCAGCAGTTGCATTTGCAACACAGTAAAATCCCTGGAAGAACAAGGTGTGTAAATGCATTTTAGACACAAGCATCGACAACCAGGGCTGGGCAGAATCGAGTGCCTGAGTGATTAGATTTCCAATCAAGTATCTGGCTTCTAGTCAAGTCGAGAATTGAGTATTAGTTATAAACATGGCATAAAGTACCAATAAGACGGAATGAAATTTATGTCTTTTATGCAACTATAAAGAAATAATGCCAGTTATCCACCTCAAAAAATTATAACTTGGGGAATTTGTACCATTCCTATTTTTTGCGATTTGTAACGGTATTGATCACTACTTCACAGAAATTCATATCCGCTAACAATCAACGGTTTCAAGCCGGTTTGTAATGACTCGAGTCATAACCGGCCAAGACAGACATTTCATTTTAACTTTGATTAAAGTAAAGTCACGAAGCTATTACAATTTCGTCTATCAGTCCTGATACTAGGAGAATAGGGACAGAAACTGTCACTACTGGGGAAAATTGCTATATTATGAATGCGAGCCATTCTATATCACTCGATCATAGTTGAAAAAAGTGGGTTGATCCACACTCGACTCAAAACACTATGACTCGGACTCGACCTTCAAACTAGCTGATTGGAATCGGACTTAAGTCGGTGGAGAATTGAAAATGACTCAAGTTAAAACTATAAAATTGAGATTGACTTGTGACTCGGAACCTTGTAACCTGGTTACAGTTCAGGTTTCAATTGAGGTTTACCGAACAGTTGGGAAAAAATATCAAAACTATAATTTTCTTTGATAATAAAATTCTTATCGAAAGGGAAATATATTTCCAAAAATTATCTCTCGCTTTTCGACTTGAATCATGATGCTCAATACTCAGACTCAATTACTCAAATCATTGTGCCCAGGCCTATAGATAATATTACCTCCGGGCATATTTTGCAAGCGGAAAGTCCCAATACGTCAGCATAGGTCCCGGATTCGCACGCAATCGGAACCTCTGCTCCTGCCGGACAAAAATGCCCAAACGGGCATATATCACCCCATCCTGTGCTGGCGTTGGGGGCGGATACTTGGGAACCGCCGGTGCAATAATAACCCGGGTCGCATTCGCCGGTCTCCGTTGTTCTTCCCAGTTCATCGCAAAAATATCTGTGTGCAGTGAAAGAATTTAGGTGTGTGAAAATAAAATCTAAATCATTTCTTCATAAACGAGCGTAAAATTGAACGAGTCAAGTCCGAAATATCTTCAAACTGAGCTGTTCATATTTTCATAAAAGCTCAGGAACTCGAATTGATGTCGAATAGACTCTCCAGTCCCTGTAAATATGATTATGATTTGACACAATGTTTTGGTTGGAGTTGTATTTGACATTTGTTTGGCATTGGATTTGTTTTGAAAATAGTTTGGTCTGATTAGAGGTGGATAGTAGCAAATTACTTTTACTTTTAAAAATACTCAAACGCTGCTTCTCTGCTTGTACTGCTGGCTCAAGTGGTTTAGTTTAGCAGCTGTTGAAAGAAAACTATTTATCATCTAGTCTCGTACTTGTAGCGTTTGTGCGCATCACAATTGTAGGGCATCGTTTTGAAAATGGGCACATTTGCATCACTATGAGCCATTTTGCTAAAGTCAGAAATATGCATTTTCCAAACTTGAACGTTTATGACAGACTTGTAATCTCTAACAACTTACAAACTTCTTACAAAGGTTTTTTTTTCAATATTTACTTAAAGTAGTCTAGGCCTGTATTAGAAATTACTACCCCTACCTGTGTTTGAGACTTACAATATCAATTGCACTGCGTTTTGAGTAAATTACTGACTACTTTACCAACTGCATGTCATCCCCGAAACTTTTGTGGGTCCATATGAAGATCACAGCCGCATGGTAACTAATTAAGGTAAAATTAGTCTCGATACATACCCAGGCGTGCACGTGTTGCATTGATCTTCAGATTCAAGCTGCCCCTCGTTAGAAAACGTTCCTCTGGGGCACCGTACTGGAGCGATAGATCCCTCGATACAATACGATCCAGCAGGGCATGGTCCACAGTCATAGACAGTAGCGAACGAATCAACGACGGCGCATGAGAACGGGTTGATCGAACCGGCTGTACCGTTAGAGTAAAATCCTGCAGCGATCCGACCTAAATTGGCAGCAGAATGGTTGAACTAGGAACAGATTTCTGCGAGACACGAGTGTGTGAATTTATTTACAACAGAATAAAGTGTTTTAATTTGGTTCTCTTGCGGATATCTGCAGCAATTTTCCAAAGTACAATGCAGTAGAAAGTAACGATCAACTGTGATTTTACCCTTTTTCAAAGCCTTTCTCTTGCGTACAACAATACGACTGTGATACACTTGTAAGGCGGCCTAAACATTCATACAATGTTGTAAGCGTAGCAAATGTCATCGCGGAGAGGTATTGTCCAAGTGTCAGTTTCCCTGCGATGTGCTATATGGTTAACGTGATATCAGTATCTTACTTTCCAACTGTGATCGGTATTACAGAATATTCATGAAGCAAATCATTGTAATGATGATTGAAATAATTCATGAGACATGTATGTTTTATTTGATTCGACTTGATATATTGATCAGTGTATGAGAAATTAAATACTTCCCTATCACTCAAATTTCAAGAGCTTCTTGGAGGTATGGAACTTCAATATGAAATTCAATAGTATATATACATATTGAAATGAACCCGGTTATTTTCGGCTGAAAAATGAAAATATCACCGGCATAAAATTTTGAACAATCGGATTCATTTAAATATGAATATACTGTTGAATTGTACAGCCAAATCCCCTTCATGACAATACATTTGGACTCTTAATTTCTTAATCTACCGCAATTCTGTATTCCAACCTCTTCTGGAGTTGTATAGAAATAACAGTTTGACTGTATTACTGAAATTTCAAGAATGTACTTCAATCCTGATATATTCCAATGGGGGACAAGTTCCTCCCCAGATTGTATGAGTATTTACCAGTTTTACTGTGAATAAAAAATATACTATTATAACAAATCTTAGAGCACCAATTATAGGATTGTACCATCCCTAAACTTGGCCACTGTACACATGTGCAATAAAATTCAATAAGTATAACAATGTGTGTAAGAGACGGAGTTCATAGTTGTAGCGAACGTATGAGCAACACTGTGGTTGGAATGCACATGAAAATAAACAATTTCTCTCTAAAGAGACTGCAAATGTGCGATGAACTGCAGAAAGGGGTGAGGTTGAGTTGTGATCATGTAAAGTATAAAAACATATATATCCATTTTCATAAATTTGAAAATTACAATCCAGTCCTGATCTAGAAAAAAATACCTCGATGTGAATACCCACCTCGCGGTCCAGTTAGACCCGTTTCGTCACAAAAGTATCCGGGATCGCAAGGCCTGCAATCCGCTTCTGCCGACAGGCCAGTCACGTTACTGTAAGTTCTAAGAGACACGGCTTTTCAACGTCTTCCAACTGCCGCTTCGACGGGTCTGGATTGTCGCCTTGCGTGCCTATGCAGTAATGTCCGGCCGAGCAAAGCTCCGGGCTTCGGTTCATCACACAAAAGTACCCCGGTTCGCAATTGACACACTGTAAAATTCACAGATCATGCAAGGAGCGCTACGTACAGAGATGGCCAGTAACGAACTCTTATCACTTTTTGGGAGTACCCGAGTGTATTTTTCCTACTTGTACTTCTAATTGAATAGCAGTGCTTACTACAGTGATCCTGATCTGCCAGTATATAAGTTATGCAGCAAGATAACTTACCTCAGTCAATCCAGTCTCATTGGCGTAGAGTCCGGTTAAACAAGGGGTGGGTGCGGCACAACCGTCTGGCTCGCAACTGCAGTAATTGTTAATTGGGCATATGCTTCCCCCGTCGGTGACTAGATCCTGTAAATGAATTGACTGGTAAATAGTGGCGAAAAGGATGCCATTTATTTATAAATGTGTTAAGCGTATGCATGCATTTTTGCCCCTTGAAAATATCGCAGGATAGAAGAGCAATGGGAAGTTGTAAAAAAGTCTTTGGTAGGTTGGTAACCCACCTGGATTGACAAAAGTTACAAAATATATTGATGTTCATGGAGTTTCGCTACACAACTAGGGCCTGATAACTGACAGGGTTATAAGCGCCACATTACCCTCTTACAAAGTCAGCCAGAAGAGAAGTATTGCATAATGCCAGGGGTTAGAATACTTTTGATGTGCTATGGATCTATAATAAACAAGGATAAATTGTAGGTAGATAACTTGGATTTTGATAAGGGTACCAGGCAAATTCTGCACTAAACCGTGCTATCAATGGTGACAATTATCATGTCTGTGATGATGACAAAAGATGATTCTGTTCGAGTATCGAGTTAATATAATAAACAACACAGGCAAAGGAAGCTTAGTATATCTTTGTCGAATGTCTCCTGACAAAAAACACTTCACTTTCATCTTCACATCATCAAATTGGAGAGAAATTACCCATGTATAGTTCTTCCAAACTGCTTCCCATTTTCTATTTGCTGTGTTTCACATAGGAAACTATCCAACATCCCAGTTCGCGAACAAAAGAGAAGTTAAGTATGCTACTTTACCCTGAACATTGTTTTCTCATAACCTCAAATTAGAATTAGGATTACTTGTATCGAACAATATAGGGTAGTTAATATAAATTCCAAGCACAACAATATAATTAAAAGCTATGTCTGCTGTAAAATATCCCACAATACTAAATTTGTGAAAAGAATTACCAGAGGCCGTGGTGAAGTGGCTCCTCCCACGCAGTAGAATCCTGGATCGCAAACGCCGGTGAAGGTGGTAAGGCCACTGCTGTTGCAGTACTTTCCGGCGGAACAAGGTCTGCATTGCAAGTAGCGCAAGGTAATGGAGGTTGATTCATGGATTGAATATGCTAGCACCGGCAAGCTTTGCAAGTGACGCAGATTTAAAACTCCCATTTAATTGTAGTGCCGTTAGCAATTTTTCCATGGTCATGTCATGGATTTATAAAATTTTGAGATAGATATTCATCGCATATAATTTTAAAACATAGTCTGAGATAGCTTGTCCAAGTTAATTATTCAAGCAACTAACGAAAGAGTACTGAAGACTATTATTAAAACCATAATTTCTAACTTCTTTCTTAAGTATTCGAGAACTGTAAAGAAATTCACTGGTTTTTCATTAAAAGTCGCGGCATACGTACTCGCATTCCTCCACGCTGCCTGCGCCAACATTTGGATAGAATGTTCCGACAGGGCAGGGCAGCATAGCGGTAGCACGTTCAGGACAGTACATGCCGGCATAGCATCTTTCGCCTTCGGACGCACTCACAGCTATACGGGATATGTAATTGTTTATGCTCTGTTGAGTAAAAACCACTCCTTTTTTACCATACCTTCATCGCCTTGTTGTGATGGTTCGCTCAATCTTGATCCGTTATAGCATATATAACCGGCCGAGCAACTCACAGTGGGTTCCGTTGCGCCCAATTGATTGCAATACTGGCCGCGTGGACATGGTTCGCAACCGTTGATGTCTTTTTGGTTTGTGCTGTAATATAGAATGGCAAAGTTGAACAAATTACACTGCTACGTGTACTTTATGCGGCCCATTAAATCAGAATATTGATCAAATCAAAATCTGAATTTTGTTGCTGAAATCAACTCGATCCACTAAATTACTCCGGGAAAAATTGTGATTTTCTATCTTATCTGATTTGCAAAAATTTCAGTCACGTTAGCATCCAAAATCCTGTCCTACCGCAAGAAGACGTTTATCTATTTCTTTTTCACACCAACACACATTTGCAACAACAGAGAATGATTTGTTAAATGATGAGGCGAAAGAGTATACAAAAAATCACAAAAATACTACACCCGGCATGGTAAGAAGACTTATTCCTTAATTAAAAGTAGAACTGACCAATGTATTAGGTTTAGCCGACAGGTTACGTAACCTGGAAGTCCTGTCATGTGTGTAAGACATCTTCTTGAAATCAGCAGATACTACCCAAGACATACAGAATTTATTGCAGACGTTATTGCATGGTAGGTTTTGAAATGAATCTCCGTGTATCATGTGTATAAGACACTTTTATACTAGTGGTAAATTATAACGTTTTTTGGGTGACTCAACTTGACTCGAGTCATTTTCTGTTTATTGACTCGGCTTGTATTCAAGTCATTGCGCATGACTCGTACTAAGTCATATGACTCGAGACTCGCACGGCTAAGAACGACACATCAATGTTATTTCAAAGAAAAAATAAAGTTACCACACTATTAGTATTTCCACTATTAGTACTTGTACTTGAAGACAAGAACAGAAACTGTTAAAAGTGAGGAAAATTAGTATATTGTGAATAGCTTCTTGGAGGGACAGGAACTTCAATATACAATTGAATAGTATACTATATATTCAAATAGAAATAAACCTGAATATTTTCGGCTGACACTAGTTGCTCACGATTACCCCTAAAGAGTGTCAGCTGAAAATATTCGGGTTCATTTCCATATCAATATACTATTCAATTATATTATGAATGGAAAGCGTTCGATATCACCAAGCAGAGTTGTAAAAAGTAGGTTTAATAAGAATGCTTCAACTCGAATCTGGACAGTCAACACAATGACTTGGACTCGGACTCAAATCATAACACTATGACTCGAACTCGACCATCTGCTCGCAGCTAAAATGATCAGAGTGAAAATTTTTTAACAAAAAATTCTATTCGCCCACATCACAACGGGCAAGGTATATTTATGATAATTTGATTGTACTTTGCTTCAACGATGAATATTGGCTTTCAAGATATGGAAACATTGAAAGATGACTCACGCAGGATTATAAGTTCCAAGGGGGCAAAGATCGCCTCGTTCGTTGTACGTTCCGATGTAGGCAACCACTGTTTTGTTGTACGAGAATGTAGCGTTCAGATATGGAGATGGACAGTAGCTTCCTACAAGTAAGGTTAGCTCATTACCGACTATGCAGATGCACCGTGTGTTGTCTATCAAATATAAACAGTCAATAACTAATACAGTACTTCAAACTTTTTCAAATGATTGAGATGGAATTTTATAATTGCACAATGCACAAATTACTGTCGGCTTTAATTTTACACATATTAAATTTCCGCGTTATAGTTTTTTAGTAAAATCTTCGAAATCAAGCAGCAATACAAAATTTCTATGTAGCGCAGCATGTAGCATACAGTATTTTTTCTACTTCCTCTCCAGAGCTACCTATTTCAAATCAAGGAAACTTACCTGCAGGACATGGTATGCCAGTCGCCATTCCCGTATAAGGACAGGTGAACCCTGGCTCACAAGGCAAGCACGTTTCCGAAGTCCCTTCCGGCTGGTAGGTACCCAGCGGGCATTCCGTCTGTTCAAACGACCCCACCGGGCAGTAAGTCCCTAAAAAAATCCCAAATAAAATCTCATTCGCTGGAACCGAAACACTCCCCAATACCGTTTGCGCATGGATTCTGTATCGGTGTGTTAGACCCTGTCGTACAAAAGTACCCCGCCGCACAAGGCCCATCCGGTTCCGGGCTGGATGCCGCTGAACAGTAAAACCCTGCATCGCACTGCTTGCAATCTCTAGCATTAGTTTGTCCCGATGAGTTGCTGTAAGTCCCAGGCGGGCATGCCGTTTGATTACACTTTCCTTGCTCGCAATACCCCCCTCTCGGACACAATTCCCCGGTAGTCCCATCGATGGGGTCTGACTGATTCGAACCCAAGTAACACAAGTAACCCGCGTCACATTGCCCTCGAGGCACAACCATTCCTTCGCTGTCGCAGTAATACCCACAGTCGCACAAAGTGCAGTTGTCTGGCGATGTGAGACCAGCAGAGTTTCCGTACGTGCCTTTTCGGCAAGGTTCCGGTACTTCGCGGCCCTCGACGCAGTAATACCCTTGAGTGCATTCTAACGGATTCACCGACCCTGATGGGCAATACCAGCCCGCCGGGCATATTGCACAGTCTTCTACTACTTCAGCGTTAGGCGTGTCTCGATATGTTCCGCCTGGACACGCGATCTGAAAAAATATACGATAAACCCAGTAAGCTAGGGGTTATCGAAATTCAACTTCAACCCAAGGGGTCACCGCCCACTGGTTGGGAACCCTTGCTATAAACTTAATTTTCTTCAAGCACTGCATCTTACACAGAGCAACAATGATTTTCTGTCATCAACATTAAAACCTTGTGTTATTGCCTCTAATACGTATAACCAGTTTTAGTCGTTCACAACAATAGTAGAATATTGTGTTTTATCCAGTCAAACCCGTTTTTGACTTCATTTCCGCTAATATGAGTCGACAATTGCACATGGTTTATCTTATGTAGGACTATGGTGGTCACATACTATATGGTTTTATGATTTCTACATTGTTGCCTAGTTTGAAAAAACCCAATTCATACATGTAATGGTGTGGTGTACAAAATTACCTGACGGGGTCCATAAGATCCAATCAAGGGTAGTTCGGCCATCGTATCAGGAAACACGTTCGGTATCTTGGTAGGGCAGAAATAGCCAGGATCGCAATTGCCCGATTCGCTCCAAGATCTTTCCAAACAAAAATATCTGCCGAAAAATCACGCAATGACACACAGATCCGTGACATTCAAACCATAATATTACCCGGCGGTGCAAGGCAAGCAATCTGAAATACTGCCTTTGGTAGTATCAGGGTTGTAGGTCCCAGTGGGGCAGGGTACCTCAACGGGTGTTTCCTCGGGACAGTAATGCGCTTTTGTGCAGTTCTCCTTATCGGATTCCGATTGTAACCCGGCGCGGCAGTAATAACCGGCGGGGCATTTTTTGTTGTTGATCATGTCATCGTAAGAGGTGGTGTCGTTGTCACAATAATATCTGCGAGATGTAAAGAAATGAGTAGAGTGCAGCCGCTCAATACAGCCGAATCTAATTAGACCCAAGCAAATAATGATGAGGTTTTTACTTATGTCAAAAAAGATGAATTGCATGAGGCAGTGATAGAAATTGTGCAATAGAATAAGGGTTATTTCAACAATAAATGTTTGTTAGGGGCAAATAAAGGACAAATAAGTGAACAATGCTAACACTCCCCAAACATGAAGCTTTGTATAGTACAAAATAGGTAGTGTCTACTGTCTACCACTCAAATAGACACTACAGGCACTAAGATTTCAAACAATATCGACATAATTAAAAGCTTGAGAGTATGTGAAAATGATAGATAACAGGTTGATTAACCAAAGAAATCAGTCATCAAGAATAAGTGTAATTGGGTTCTTAACTCAGTTATCGGCTATTCTATAGCGAAAGCNACGCTTNTCTGGAAAGGATGGTNTCATATGTAGGAACAGTAACCCTAAATCACAGTTTTGTNACTAATTGCTAGAAAAATTACGAAAAATATTCAGTACTACAATGATCAGCTAACCATTTTTGTTTCTGAATCCTAATCTAATCTATATTATTTANCAGATATTATGGCAGACATGAGGAAGTGGCATACATGTGAGTCGTAGCTATTACAATCTCAGTACGCACAAAACATCCTTACCCAGCCAGACAGATTTCACACTCGGAGTTGCCGGGCATGGAAAATTTTCCCAAACCACACCCGATGGTTGTGAAGTCACCATTCATGCACAATGATCCGGCCGGGCACTCAATACAATCGCTTTCTCGGCCGGCGGGCTGCCCGACCACGCTGGTATCGTCAGATGCATTGGTAGCACCATACGGCATGTACGTGCCGAGGGGGCATTCCACAGGATTCACGGTGCCTTTCTCGCAGTAGTTACCTGACAAGAAAATGACAATGAGCTGAAATACATAGTCTGTCCGCAGGGCGTAATGACTCGAGTCATGACTCGACATTAGGGCTGGGCACAATGATTCGAGTACTCGAATCTGAATCGAGTATTAATTTTAATGATTCGAGTCGAGTAGTAAAATACGATTTTTTCGAGTACTGAAATTATACTCTCCTCGCCACTGAAAGCTAATTTATCAACGAGAATTATAGTTTCGATACTAATTTTCACTGTCGAAGCCTTGGAGTCTCGATTGGCCGTATCGTAGCATACCAAACAAATAGTACAAAGCTACGAACGTTACTAGAAATAACAC
>ATSW01129167.1:0-14676 GCA_000444245.1 Botryllus schlosseri | reverse complement strand
TTTGGTGTGCGTCATTTTTTAAGGCAACCTAACGATTTAATCAAGTAACTCGCAAGATTCGGGAAAAAGGGTTATTTTTGAACAGCACTAGTGAACACGTAGCGCGGTCCACGGATCTGTGAATGAGAATGGAGCGTCTGGCGATGAGAAAAAAAACACACCCACCGTCAAACGAAAAACTTTCGTTGGTGGTATTCACGATGACATCCACATCTTCTTTGGTGATATCACCTTCCTTGATTTCGAACGTGATGCTTCCGATGGATTTCTGAAGAAAACATGCCGCGACTTGCACCGCTTGTATTGAAAACCATTTGGGATCCTAATTTCCACCCACGATTAGCAATTGAAACCAAGTGTGTTGAACTAACACAATCATACATATACATAACTATTATGGGTATATATCAAGTGATTGACAGATCAACAGAGTAACAGCTCGAGTGAAATATATGATGGTAAAAAGGCACATTCACGTGTTGTTTTCATCGTTTGAATGGCAAGTGAGACAAAAATAAAGTTGTTCCCATCAAAACATTAGCATATTCTGTTTTAATCAACCAAGTCCAACCTCTCACTCTAATCCTAAAAGATGATGGTCATCTGTCACTCAAATGAAGTTGAATGAACTCAACTTGAATTATATTAATGACTCAAACGACGATAATTGTGACTCCCTTAAATGTATCTCCATTATTATTATTTTACACTTTTATGATTATATTCTAGTATTAGCATTCCAATATAACTACTATCAATAGTATACATAATATTGTTCTGAGTTTCTTCATATTTTTGTACGGAAATCGCATATGCGATGTTGAAAATCCAGTATGGTAGTCCCATTTGCAATGTGGTATATCCAGTACAAAAGTAACATATGAAATGCGGTATATCTAGTATGGAAGTCACATATGCAACGTGGTATATCCATTACGAAAGTCTCATTGAAACGTAGTATATCTCATGTGAACGTCACATATGCAACATGCTATATCCAGTACAAAAATATTATATGAAATGTGGTAATCTGGTATGAGAGCCACATATGTGAAGTGGTATATATGCTATATCCAGTACAAAAATATTATATGAAATGTGGTAATCCGGTATGAGAGCCACATATGTGCATATATATATCCCGCTAGAACAGGGGTCACCAACCTTTTTGCAACCAAGGGCTACTTTTGGTTACTGATTGAAGCGACGGGCTACCATTTACTCCCGCCAAACACAATTTCTGCTTTGATATTCATAGCATTGGGCAGGTATCGCATAGCGGTAAGACTTTTAAGAGATTCTTTTAAATCAAAACATCTCATTTCAACCAGCTAGCCACTAAGACGTTTTAAGACATCACGAATTACTTCACAGTGTGTTTATATAAATTACATAACAACTGTTAGCTCTGATTTTGAAATAAATCTCGTCACACGTTAGACTGGACATCGTGTTATCTGTTTCCAAACCAGTCAGTAGGAGGCCTGGCATCGCATGCTATAAACTAGTGCGCTGTACTCTGGTATGTAACTTACACTGCAACTATGAGTGAGTGTTCCAGATGTGCAAATAGTGAGGCGTGTTCTGTGTTTGTCATTTGATGAATGTCCGCAAAGGCTGACTCACAACGATAAGTTGAACCAAACACGCTTGCCACATTCATAGCTGCTGCGCAGTGCGCATTTACCATTGTAATTTTCCGTGTCAACAAGGCACCAAAAGTTTGCTGCAGCCGTGTGGGCTTTGCGGTGGAGGTGATTTTGCAGTGGTACAATTTCAATCTCTAACTGTTCAGCATCCAGACATGACAGATTTCATTATACCTGACAGCAGCATCGATTACAGAAAGTTAGAAACAATACACACCTTGGGTAGCTGAACAAATAGCTCATCCCCGAATTCCGTATCTGGCAACCGATCGATTTGCACGACGCAATTGCAATTGATTTCGATCTCTTCGATAAGCCAGCTTGTCGACATCTCGTTCAAGAACTTATAAACCCCATACCTCTCCATTGAAAATTCTTTAATGGATATAGAATCGATGAGAGTTTTCACTGAAACAAAAACGGCCCGTCACTTAGAGGGTAGTTTGAAAAAACGGAGGATTAGTTTCTCATCATTGCATAATTCCCCCATGTTAGCGAAGTAATCTGAGTATCTGCCTTATTTCCTGCTGACCATCAGAGAGGTGAAGTAGTGCTGCCGCTTTTTTGGAGCAGATTTGGTAACTTGCAACCCTTACTGGAGTGGTTATGTTTCAAGTATTTTTAAAATAAAAAGTTGTTTCAAGAGGTTCGCATCAGTTATACGAGTGAGATTGTCATAGCAACTGGCAAAAATGCACCATGCAACTCAGCAAAAAGCCGCACCTCTATGTAACTGACTGTTCACATGAGTACTTTTCAGACATTACAAGTTCTACTTCCACTGATGTGTCTTGCAATCGAGTATAAATTCACGGCCTTACTTCTACTTCTCATAGAAATCTGTTAATTGCTAAAAGCATGTAATTTCAGATCTTCATTTCCTACTTCCACTTGAAACAGATTCGTTTTGTCTTGTAAATAATGACGTCAACAGATTTACAGCATTACTTGGTACTACAGAGATGTCAAACTCAACTGGCTTCGTGGGCCGGATTCAGACCTTCAAATTGCTCGTCGCTGGACCAGTCAAATGATTTCAAAATATTACTTCAAAACCTATGTTATTGTTTTTCAATAAAATACTTTGTTATCTAGCTTATCACATTGTATTACTGACCATAGCGGTTCTATTCTACAAAAGTTTTGCTCGCAAACAATCGAATTAGCAAAATTTGATGGTTGGCCGGTTGAACACAGTTATAAACAGCTACAACAGTGGCTCTAACGATCAAATATTATATTTATATTCTACCTTTGCGTTAGTACGTGCGCGATGTAAGGAATACAAGAGATTTAATTGTAAAAGCGGACGTTTGATTTTGCTTGCGATTCTGGTTTCTCTGGAGCAGGCATATCTAATTCTAGTTCTACTACTAGTACTAGTTCTAGATATCCCTGCTCTGGAGGCCGGGAACCTTTTGATACAGAAGTGATACAGCAGTCTACCACAGATATTTGAACCATATTTTTTTCAACTAATATATTCTCCATATAACCTGCATATGAAGGTTTCGCATTGACGTTTTGGCTTCTTATAATAATTACTTTATGGTCCATTTTTCCATTAAACTATGAACGAAGTGTGCATTTTTTGCGTTCTCGTAATGGGTGTCAATGTCAGCGACATGTTCCTAATGCTCAATAGAGTGACACCTGAGCACCGCTCTTGGATGGCTGTAATGTGGCCTCTGAACATTGAACGTGCTCAACATTTGGTGTCTTGAGGGATTATTTGATGGATGGGAAAATATTATTTCTTTTGTGGTTACTATGCACGTCGCCCATGTTAGAGAGCACAGCATTGTACTGACGAAGAGTTGTCAACACGTGATTGTTGAACTGTGTTGCCACTTTTTATCTCGATATTGAATTCATGCGGCCCGCGGCCTCTACGAACTTTGATAAGTGGCCCGCGACCCGTTTTGAATTGGCGAACCCTGTGGTAAGTGGATTTACCTTCTTGGACCTTCAAGTCTTTTCCAGATATCTCAATCCCGGCATCGCTCATTCGATATTTAACGTCTCGTATCACTTGCATTTGCCTGTTCCGTTCCAGCCATTTGAATGCGGAATCGGCAGCATGGATGGTCAAGGTTGTGTCCTTATCCCTATCGACTGAAAGCCCTTCGTGCTGCAAGCTCGCGTGAGCGTTTTCCTGGTTACATAAAAGCGTGAAACTATAATAGAGGTGTACAGGATCAGGATTTTCCTAAATAGAAAGGAATCCGGGAAAGTTTTTTCTCAAAATAGGATTGGGTCAGAATTCTATTGTAACAAACAGATTCTTGGAGGTACCGAACCTTAATATACTATTGGATATGAGTATATAAGAATAATATCAAAATCAATATATCATTCAATTCTTATGAGTAGGGTGATTATTTCGGCAACTAAAACGGACGATTTTGTACTCAAAATGAAGATTTTGATTTTAAAATTTGACAAAATTTAAACCTCAAGTATTTAAATTAGGCATTGTTGCACATAATGTTCGGACCGTAGTACTTTTTTACATTCCTGGTTGGAACTGATTGTCCTAACGAAGTAGCTTGGCAAGAATAGAGAAAAAACGTTAACAGCAGCAGTTGTATGCTGGAAGCATTGAACCTCACTGTATACAGCTGGAGTGCTAGTAATACACCTGCTGCTTCATACCGACAATGCTATCTACATCGCAATTTTAGACCGCAACCGAAATCTTGAGTTTTGTCAACATCTTACAATCCACCCATACGTAGAGAACACCTGTGCTATAAGAACCAATGTCTACCACGCAGTCAAGTTTCAGATTCCTATTTCATATACCGGAGGAGTGAACTTATAAAAACTTCGGACTATGTTGATCATCATGCCATGTCAACTTATTTGTGTTCATTCAATGGTTTATGAATCACTATGAGCAGACAATGGGCCATCTAGAACAGTAGGCCTATAAAGTAGGCAACAAGGTGTAAAATACCAAATAATAAGTTCACCGACAGCGCAACTTCTGCGACACCAACAAAATTAAGTTTACAAAATTATTCTGACTTTTTAACAATTTTGAAATTTATTAGAGCTATCGCTACAATTTTGACAATAATCACTCTATTTCTAGCTATCTGATCTAAGCGTAATAGCAAAGACAGCGCACCTCCTCCATAGTCCCTCTTAACGACTTCTCCGTAGCATTTACGAGAGACTTGATGCCAACGATGAGCAAACAATTCTCCTCGTCAATCCAACGCACCGCAACATTGCTGCCAGACTTGGCCAGCGCCATGCAGAAGCCTCTCGCCAGGTGACCGACGTCGACTTTTGAGGATTTGTAGCGGAGAAAATATTGCTTGAATTTAACCCTGCATTCTTCTTCCCACTCTGCGGTGGACTCGGTCTGAACGGGCACAAAATAAGTTTTTTAAGGCAATCTATAAGCTTGTTTTATTTGAAGATACCGTCGGAAGTACTGAACTTCGCTATAAAATTGAATATTATATTCATATTGAAATAAACCTGAATATTTTCGGCTGACGTCAGCAACTAGCATAGCATTGAAAATACTTTGTACATCAACAGCCGTATAACCTATTATCAGGATTACCCCTGACGTGTGTCAGCCGAAAATAGTCTGGTTTATATCAACAGGAACTAATGTTGGACATCTTTCCTTGAATTGAATAGAAATAAAATAAAATATTCATACTCAGCAGCTAGTAAAGAATTGGAAAGAACATGGCACATCAACAATCGTATCACCGGTATCAAATTTCAAATAATCGAGAGATTGCTTAAGCTCAATGTATTCAGACGGTACACAAACTACTATTGTTGGCACAACTAGATATGTGTATTTTCATGACAATCAACTCGAAGGCACACAAATTAACCAGCAATGTTGACTTCTGTGCAGTATTTTGTAAACTTTCAGCAACAAACAAAGCAGAATACAACCTCCAGTATATCGCCGTGCATCACAAAAGTGTCACTGGTGTCTCCGTCCAAAACGGGCGACCCAAGACGCTCCATATGCTTGACGAGATTTTCCAGTTGTTTGGTATTTTCAGCGACAAAAGCTGCGATTTCCGGTTCTTCGCACCGATAACGCATCGTCACGGTTTTCTTCTTGTTCTGTCACAGATACGCAAAGAATGTCACCAAATTAATGCGACTGTGGATCTATTGAAAACAACGGCCCAGTATCCAACCATTAGAACACCACACCTGTGCCAAACTCTCCACGCGGCGGACTTGGACAACCAAAGAATTCTAGTCAAATTAGACTAGTGGTTTTCAAACTGAAAGCATTCGAGGGGAGGAGTGAAGCTGCCCGAGAGAAATGATGTTTCTTGAACTCGGAATGACTTTAATTTGCGCTGAAACTTCCAAGTTTCTACAACAGCAATAATCCTAACTATATTATCAATTAAAATATCATAATTGTGTCGTACAATCTGTACACCGACAAGGTTTCGAGTGGCTCGCGAGGTAATTCTCGAAACTAGTTTAATATCAAGATAATATATTACCCATGTAATTATTGTGAACTTGCAAGGCCAACTAAAAATTTGATTAGCCTGACCGCGAAATTAGGGGTGTTGATGACTATGGGCCGTATGCACCAACATGTTTTGAACCCAAACTGGAGCTCAAACAGGGGTTCAGGAGATATTTCCAAAGCACCAACACCGAAACGTCAATGATCTAGCGTTCACTCGCGCCGAATTTGATCGAAAAGTAAACAACCGCGGGAGGTTGTTTAAAACGTAGATCAGTGCTTTGGCTAGATTGTCGCTTATCGTGGTCTCCTGTTTCTCGCGACTGGTTGACGGTAAATTGGTTCATGGTGAAGACGTAGGTGCACTATTTTCTATCTTTCCGTAAATTAGCAGACTTTCTAAGCTGTATGAATAGATTTTATATGTTTCCGAACCCAGTTTCACCAATGTGAGGCCGAATGGCTTACTGTTTACAGTTGATCGGTATACCGGTATTAGCGAGTTTAGTGGTGAACCAGGAAATCCATATGCCTGCCTCAAGGTACTAGTAATGAAGATGTGATATTCTTGTCTTGCGCCATGTAGGTTTGAATGAAAGACCTTTGGGTCAAAAATATATGGAAATTATGACCAAGTCTGACGTCTGTAGGTATACAGTGTACAGTGTACGGGGTGCAATTGATGAGGCGTTTTCCCTATAAAGCTTGATATATTTCACCATCATTGAAGCTATGCCAGTACAGCCGATATTACAGTAGATTGTCATCATAGCCCAAATGACCGGGTTGGAATCCCGGTACGTTTAGCGTAATATATTTGGTGTACCAAGACGGTTTTCAGCGTCACACCTGTGTGTATTAGTAGAATCTTTGATGTACACGAGACACCGATTCCATATTGGCGAAATGGAAAGCACGTAGCTGCCGGCTGCCAATGTCACGGCATGTCATGAATTGCTGAATCCCCTTTTATGTAACTGTTTTAAGTTTAGTATGAAGTATGAGTACGGAATTTAATAAAATGGACCTAATACAAAACTGAAAGTAGATTTGCTTAATAATGATGTAGGTTGTCGATTGAGTAGTGGGAGCAGAAGTTGTATGGATTTGTACTGGACGTCAGGAATCGTGGTCCTGTGATTTGCGCTCGCGGTCGGCTGTAGATAGGTTGGTTTTGGAGCCGCATGTCTTGCAAATCTCTATATTATAGTAATTTACAGGTTTTAGGTTACATGAGTGAAATATAACAACAATAAAGCGTTTCACTAATCTGGAGATTCTCGGAATAGGTCACAGTCAATGAGTACCGGCATTATCAAGTGATGTCGGCCAAGAGACCATCCTCAAAAATGTGCATGATATGCAAAAATATTATGTTGGAAGAAGACACATTTACAGATACAAAAGAATCACCATCAAACTGAAGGTTATAGATTCCGATTTTGATGTACTTCGCAAAGAAGAGGGGCCTAACTATCCTGAGTCGTATGTCAGTCGCTAGAGATTTGGGCTGAATATCATTACAAAGTTATCTGTCTGAGTCAAATTCCCCAAAAAGTAAATGACTGCAAGAATACTCTACTGGTAGGACCGAGAAATCAAGAAACCAGTCATGGAAATGTGCATAATATGACTGATTTGGAATTGAATCATGTTGGGGGAAGGTAGCCTACATCAACATGGACCACATTCATCTCGATTTCTACAATATCATCAACATGCAACTGAAGGTCATCCATTCTGATATGGATTTACTGCTCAAAGAGGCGACAAACTGCTCCGGGCCGAACGTCAATTGCTAGAGATTTGGGCTGAATATCATTACAAAGTTTGCTGTCTGTGTGAAATTCCCCAAAAAGTCAATGACTACAAGAATACTCGAGTGGTAGGACCGTGAAATCAAGAAACCAGTCATGGAAATGTGCAAATATGACCGATTTGGAATTGTACCATGTTGGGGGAATGTAGCCTACATCAAAATGGACCACATTCATCTCAATTTCTACAATAGCATCAACAATTCAATATGCAACTGAAGGTTGTCCGTTCTGATATTGATGTACTGTGCCTGTGTAATGATGGGACTAACTACGTTGGTCCGAAAGTCAATTTCTTTAGATTTTGACTGACCGTCATTCCGAAGTTTGATGCTTGAGTCAACTCGCCAAAAATATGAATATGCCACCAATCAAAATATAGTGAATGATTAGATCGACTCTGAAAAATGCTTCGGTTGGCACTATGACAAGGGATGTACCATGACAAATAATCTTTTATCTCTAGCAAGGTGCTGACAATAATGCTTGAAAGAATTCGGTATGTATAGCATGGTATTTTATCATGTCTAGCAGAAAATGTTAGGTGTGCACACTGTGCAGTACTCATGATTGAAAGAAAAGGTTTTTACTTGGATGAGTTTGTCTTTGTAGACTATTTTCATTTCATGTGTTTGGCTATCATCATAATTTATTGTGTGATGATGAAGACCAGACCCTGGAGATTCCTATTTACTCGACAAAAATGCAAATTGAAGGATTTCAGTTCTTTTCACAAACTGTTCAAGCATACAACATGATCATGAACAATGAAATAAGTCTGTCGATTTGTGTTACTTTATCAGTTGAGAATGTCTCTAGCACGTTCTATATACATCACGAACGGCAGAAAACAACATGGACTAGCCCCGATGGCAAAACGCGAAAGAAATTGGACTACATTCTTTGTGAATCTTGGCTGAGGCAATATATGGCCGACTGCTGTACAAAAAGATCTATTCAAATAAATTCAGATCATACAATTCTAGTGGCAAAAATGAAAACACCATTTACTAGACAAGAACGTTTCAGACCACGGAAATTTAATAAAGCAAGAGAGATCGGGGCCCCGGACCTCGGCTACCTGAACAATACCGACTACAAAAACAGGCTAATCGAAGATGTAGAACAATCTCTTTCAACTGACTGCCAGGTAAAGGATGTGGACAGACTATACGAAAACCTAGCACTACCGATGCAAATGTCCACGGAGAACATACTCCCGAAATATAAAAAGGAAAAATTTGGAAACTTATGGGAAAGTGATCAATCACTGAACGATTTGCTACAGAAACTGAAAGACGAGGGACGGAACAATCCGGACTCTCAAAGTGCCATAACACTCCTCAGAAAGAAGATTAGAAAAAGAAAAAACTTTTTGATGAACAGGCACTGGAAAACTGAAGCAGAAAAAATAAATCTAAATGCGATAAACAGGGAAACTGCAACTCTGTTCAAAAACGCAAAGACACACGGTTGTACTCTGGGTAAAGGCAATACCACAATTTCCTGCCAGGCGAGTAAACTGGCTGAATTCTTCAAAAACCATTTTGACGCACAAGGAAATGAGAAATCGGTTGGGATGCCAAATGATCTGGAAAACATTCCAGATGCTGTAAAGTTGATGCAAGAAAATAGCTCCACCATCGACGAAGACCCACCAACACTCGAGGAAATTACACGAGCTATTGAAAAGCTGAAGCGTAAGAAATCCAGTTCAGACGTACCACCGGAGATTTTGAGAGCAATGGCGTCATCCAAATTGATCATGGACAAAATTACAGAATTGTTCCAAANAATATGGGAGATTGAAAAATTACCCCAATCATTCGGCCACAGCAAGCTAACTGCCANATGGAAGNACAAAGGAAGCAGAACCGATCCATCNACATATCGCGCTNTTCAAGTTGNAAGCNTATTCTGCAAACTGTTAATACAAATANTCATATCAAGAATNNAAGAATGGTACAACCAGCAAATTCTCGAATTCCAATGTGGNTTTAGAAAAGGGAAGGGAACCACCGACTGCATATATGTCACGNANCAGNCTCAAATCATTGCTGNAAAAACTGATAAANNAACATATGCCTTGTTTGTCGATCTCTCCTCTGCGTTCGACCACGTNAACAGAACCTGGCTAATTCANTCGCNACGAAATCGAATCGATGAGGAAAAGGGAACAAAAATCATCAACTTACTTGCCTCTCTATATCGATNTANAACAACCGAACTGAAAAGCCACCCTAACCTAACTTTTNCCACANAATCTGGAGNNCGACAGGGCGGANCCGAATCCCCNATCCTCTTCANTCTTTATATGGACTATGCCGTGAGAGTNTTCCTACACANATCGAAACTAGCCGNTATCGCTTTCAGCCAGTATCATTTTCGCACACCGGACTATGCACGAGAANATAANANGGACAANAACTACCAAGNAACCGCTATCAACATGGGCTCAGGCTATGCGGACGATCTNGAATTCTTTTTNAAAGACNAAACTTCTCTTCAGGAAGGTCTAAAACTNCTATCAGNAGTTCTTACTNAGTTTGGATTACAAATTAATGAGTCGAAAACAAAAACTATGATATTTAACCACAATGAGGAACTGACTTACCCGACTTCAATCTGCTCTCTACACAATCATGATATTGAAAACGTGAAAACTTTCAAATACCTTGGTTGCATGATTCACTATAACGAAACGAATGTGGGGATATCCGAAATCAATAATAGGGTCAGCTCGGCTCATGCTGCTTTCCAAACCTATAAATACCTGCTTCGAAACTTCAGAATTTGGATTGGTACAAGAATAAAATTTTTGAATGCCTTTGTGCGAAGTCGACTCACATATGGCTGCAGTGTATGGTCTCTTTCGGAAAATCAAAGAAGCGTCCTGGATGTCTGCTACAGACAATTTTTGCGAAAAATGGTACACGGAGGCTACACTCGAAGGGGAACCGATCACGCATTCAAAATTAGCAATCAGAATCTTCATAGAATCTGTCGCACTGAAGACCTTTCAGTATTCATTGATCACCAACAAGCTAAATTTCTTGCACACATAATTCGAAAACCTAATGACAGTGTCGTGAAGTCAATAACGTTTGAAGATGAAAGGAGAACGAAAAAAGGAAGACCCTCCGCAACGCTGATGAGCAATGTCCTCAACCGGAACGACATCGACATCAGGACATTCTCAAAAGCAGCACTTTCAAGGGAAATTTAATTTATAACCTAAATCTTTGATGCTCTCTCATTTTTGATGGATACTTCCATCACCTCGGTGATGGTGCTCTAAGTCTGAACGCAGACAGAGCTAGACCTATATATATATATATGTTGAATATATGCTGTGCAGATATGGTAGTTGGATTGGATTGTCGGGCTATTGAGAGAACACAATAATGGTGGAATCTCGGCAAGTTTTGCGCAATTGATTAGGGGAGCACAGGACACTCATTCCGTTCGGGTTAGATTCGAATGTGGATAAAACAACAAAGGTGACATTCCGCACTGTGAACACACAGAACAAGTTGTGCGTGGTGAAGACAGCGGGTGAAAAGCGCCATTGGCCCCTCGATTTTTACAGACAGTGTGGTGTCAAATATATATTCATAAGCCAGGATATTGTATATTTTCGCCCTGTCCTTCAATTTACCTCCTGGCAGGGCATCGCCAGTAAAGTCATGACTGAATTTTGGAACTCTGAAAGCATGATGGCAAAGCTAGCCATGGTATTTGATTCGAAAATGGTTACAGAAATATAGCCGGAGTTTTTTGAATGCGCTCAGCTGCTTATCATTGAAATAGACATCGCGCTAGCGACCGCTGAGTTCCACAAAAAACTTGTTTTGTTTACTATTCCGTCGGCCTTGGGTAGCTTTTCAGGGTACAAATTGAGCATCTATTTACTGAACGCTTGCTCGTCTCAATGATCATCAGTTCGTCTGAACGGCGTTTAAATATTGATGGTGCATCGCGAGAAATTTTGAACTGATGTTCCGTTTGAGTTATGTTCGAGCGAACAGACGATCAGACTTGAACGTGTTCAATGTTGGTGCATACGGCCCTATAATATCAGTTTGCATATTGGCTTAGCCAGGGGCCAGATCACGTTTTTCGTAGACCGTCGTATACGACCACGAAGAAGAATATTTCGTGACAGATTTATTTGACGTGGTATTTTGTCGGCACTTAACGCGAGTTATTGTCACTAGATTTCTTTCTTTTAGAATTGGTGCCCCATCCTAAAAATTAAAAATCAAAAATACGCCCAATTTATAGGATTGTGTCTATCTATATTCGCAATTATGAGAGAAGTTGTCGTCCAACATCCGACGATCCGATATTGTCGGCAAAGAAACCTTCACATGCGTGTTCGCCGAAAGCAGCGTTGAATAATCAAGTCCTTGCCAATTCAGCCCAGCGGTATACAGAGGCAACCCGCAATATATACAGTAAATAACATCATTATTGACCGAATGCTATCATTAATTTCGAAAAGACTTCGCGCTTATCGCGGCTAGGACATGAATCCATACAGAGTTTCACGACATAATTATGATGCGTAATAAGATCTTGTTTTCAACGTTATCTAATCCAGTTTGCTCCTATCCATCCAAGTGGCCCGCGCAATGGTTTGTAAATTTCACGTGGCCCTCTGGCCCCCCTGGCATAGAGGAAAAATTGGTCACTACTAACAGTGACGTAATCAGGGGGTAGGTCTTGGGGGGTAAAAACCCAACCCATTTCAAACATCTAATGATGTTCATGCGGAAAGCCGATCTGATTCCAAAAAATATAAATCAATGAGTTGCTTTGGAATTTAATCTAATTAGTTGGTTTTGGATTTTTACACGTCATTCATTCTAGTTTTAGTTGCGAGTAAGTTTTGACAAGGGAGTAGATCTAATTCTAGTTCAGTAGTTTGTTCCGTACCTCCGAAGTCTTGTTAAGCTTGTTAGTTCTAGTTCTGGTGGTGAATTTCGAAAAATGAGTAGTTCTAGTTTTAGTCGCGAATTTTTAAAATCCAGCACTTCATAGAAGTTTGCCATACGAGTATCGAGTCATGCGCGATGACTCGCGTATAAGTCGAGTCAACACACAAATCGATTTGAGTCATTTTCTGTATCAAAGAAATTGACTTGGGCCAAGTCAAAAAATCGTGACTTGGGTCATTACAACCTTGGATTCACTCACCTCCAAATCATAGAGCACATCTTGTAGCCTCTTGAATTCCCTACATGCGCAATCCTTCCAGCCCGACACGACCAGACAGCTCTCCTCCTGACACCATTCCACAGACACGTCGTTGCTCTGTCGGCACTCGTTACGCATATGCCCGTGGTAGATCGGCGGCACCTTGAGCTTGCTGCAATCAAGTTTATGCAAGATTTCGTCGATGGCTGTCTTGCAACCGGCCTTCCAGTCTTCTACTGAATCCACCTGGTAACAAAATAACCATGATTGCTAATCACTAGGGCGATTATATTTTTACTTGTGAAAAATGTCGAAAACAAGATAGCGTAGTGGTGGAGCGTCCAGAAAAACTGGTATCCGTGGCTTCACCATTGGCGCTCAGCCTTTCCGGGATAGCATGGACGGGTGGTGTAAAACTTAGGGCGAAGATAATAAAGTTAGCTGATCCCATAGAATGCTAATCGTGTGATTAAAACCTGCTAATCCACACGCAAAAAGTTACGTGCGATGATAAGCGCGAGGTTGTGATCAAGTGCTGCATGCGAGCTGAACGGATTTATCACGTCTACCAATATTTTCTTACTAATGCGAGCTGGCAGGGGTTCATGCTCAAGATTTTCCAACAGGTCAACAAGGTCCACAACTTCTATTTTTTCTGGCTATCTGCGATTGACGTGACAAATAAAGTCGTGTGTAATCACTAATTACTAATCAGTACAGTATACAGCGACGAAATGGATTACAGAAGATAGATACACCGCTCTGCAATTGTGCGTACATAATCGGTTGATGGTTAAGTGACGCCATAATACCTAGGAGACAATCGTCACGGTCATTATCGGAAATATTTGAGAGTACGAATGCTACGCAGCGTACGTACACTGAACAGTTTGCTTATAGCAAACTAGTTATCTGTACTCTGTTCCGGTTTGCTAAATCATGAGATTAACAACAAAGTTAATGCGCTGCGATCAACCGGTGTTCTTAATCCTGGGTTGCTAAATCCCGAGGAACGCGCTAATCGACTTAGCCGCTCATCGAAATTCATCATCTCCGTCCTTAGAAACCCTTACAAGGCTACATCTGCACCATTCTAGTCCAGCGGCATATGCGCATCATGAATGCATAGTATGCATATGCGCACTGCGCAGATCGTGTGTATGTCATATCATGAGTCGGTGTATATGCCACAAAAACATCATGCAATGTCCTACTGCTAAGTAAAAGTAATCATCCAAATCTGTCATCCGTTTCGACGTCGCTAATAATCCAATACTCTAAATTAAAACTGCGAGCATACCTCGGCGATCTCGGACTGAAAAGCAACATGCTCATTGCTAAGTCACGTGTCCGTTGTCATTAAACCCTTCGTCGTTGATATTGAGATTTTTCCTCATGAACGATACGAGATTCTTATCGCAAGGGAATTCCACGGCCACAGACTGTTTACGGTTCTAGAAACAAACGTTTAAAATTAATGCGAATCGAAAACTTTCTGGACTACTCTGAGAAGAATTATGAGCCAGCATTAGTGTTG
>KE604818.1:0-12010 GCA_000444245.1 Botryllus schlosseri | reverse complement strand
GCGGAAATCACATGTCTGAGAGGCATTCGACAAGGATGCCTTTTCAGCATAACACTGTATGCCATAAGCACATACCCTTTAGCCAACAGAATAGATGCAAACGAGAAAATCAAGGGAATAAGAGTTGGGAGCATAACTCATAAACTGGACCAATTCGCTAATGACGTAAGCCTATACATTAGTTCGACAGGCCCAATACGTGAAATACTAGAGGAATACGACAAACTATATAAGGCGACAGGGCAGGAATGAAACTGAGCAAAAACAGAAATCCTAGCACTGAACCCAAGATCACGATATATCCTACAAAATTCGCCACATGCGCATATGCTAAGATCGAGTTTGAGACTCCTGGGCATACATCATGGAGAACAAGAAAAAGACTTAAACTATGGAAAAATAATACAAGGACTTCGAAAATCGGATAACTTTATCAAATTCCAAAAACTGTCACGGCTGGGAAAAATCACGGCCATAAAAGCTTTTATAACAACCAAAATAACATATACTTATTCCAATAAGCTGATTCGGAAAGAATATTTGAAGTAAATGGAAAAACTCTTATTCAATGTACCCTGGAGCCTTAAAAAACTAGAGCAGAAGAGCATAAACACCATGATAAGACCAAGAAAAGAAGGGGGCATTGGAATGCCAGACATTGACACGGCGGTGAAAACGAGTAGAATCAAAAGGATGCAGAAACCATCCCAACTCGATGAACCTAATGGGATATGGCAATCAGAGGCCATATACAACCTCTCAACAACGGTGAGAAAAATATAAATTCAAACTTAAACAATAACAATTGTCCTCACAGACACAAACCAGCAGAAAGCTGGGAAAAAAAAAGAGAAACATGTTTCTCGATACTAAGGGAAAACGATGACGCACACGAGCTTACCCAAAAAGAAGTATATGCGATACTCCTCAAGAAGACAGCAACGAATAAGGGAGAAGAAATGGAGAATTGGAAAAGGATATGGCTCTACGATAGGCTTACCATACGTCCTCTTTTAAGAGGATTTGTCCTCTTTTTTGACTTTTTTGAAAGTGTCCTCTTTTTTGAGATTTTGTCCTCTTTTTTTAAAATTTAGGTCAGATTTAGAGCAAATTGCGAGTGATATGCCGCAAATTAGCACAGAAGTGACGCTCCGGCGGGTATTTCGGAGTGAAAAACGGTGAATTTAGCTCTGAGCGAAAAGATGACTGGCAATGTGGAGAGAAAAACGGTATTTTGAGTTCTGAGCAGAAGTGATGACCTTTTTTTTCTTTTTTAGTCAACCGATCACATAGTGGGAAAAATTCACCGTTTTTTGGGAATTCTACTCTGGTTTTGCAACTTGCTAATTTCTGAAAAAGTGTCCTCATTTTGGATTTCCAAAATATGGTAAGCCTACTCTACGAGAACAACATCAAAGAACTCGTCGACAACAATCATATCCTACAGAAGGAGTCATATCCTACAGAATTAATACCGGGAGTTATTTTACAGGATCAAGAGAAACGGCAGCCGAATGGGACAACACCAAAAACAAGAAGATAAAAAAGAAATATAAACTTTGCACGAACGACAAAGAGACTTCACACCATTATATGAAGAATGCGAAACTCACAAAATATATTTTATATCATCAGAAATGACCTGGAGGATGCTCTCCAAAGACACATCGATGTCGAGCCTAAGAAGATTAAAAACGAACGCATACGACGGGCCACATGCTGCTAAGATAATACCAGCATACATGGATCTCAAATCCGAATATGGAAAATATCCGGATATGGAAAATATCCCTAGACATACAAAATGAGTATGCAGAAGAAATATGAGTGCAAACCGAAATTATCCTAAAACTTATAAACGCAAACTGAGAAAACCGAACCCGCGAACAAAAGAAGTTAAAGAAACGTGGGCGCGAAATGATGTCAACGTGTATGTATATGAATGATAAATGTGCGTAATATACTTGCGAATAAGCCTACTTGAAGGAAAACTTGAACATTGCCTATGATAACTTGGTGTATTACGTGACATATTGTATACATCACACTCCACTAGCATGTTAAAAGCCTGTGCAATTTATGTTTTGTGTGTGCACTTTGTGGTGCGAAATAGCAAATAAATATATTCTGTCATAATTTTGGGTTCACACACCCTCTAGTGGTCGAGCACTTTCACTGCGACTATAAGCCCAGAAGCCTGTCCAGACTAGACGTTATAATGTAACGCCGGTGTAGGGGAGATGTGGTAGCGATGTATCGAAAATGTCAAAGTGATCTCTGGCCCCCAATGTAAATTGTACAGTCGATAACAGCAGATCTTTTACAGGCTCAATACTCCGATACAATCTCTACCTACCACAGATATGTACATGAATATCCAGTTTTTGAAAAAATATATCTGAAAGTTCTAGATTCGATGCTCAAACGTACGACCCCCCCCCCCCCCGTTCCAACTTTTCCTGCTGTGTGCGATAATCTAAGCTACATCATGGCTACAGGAAGCCAAAGAAGAATGTTTGGTCGCTATCTTATAGATAGACAATAAATATTCAATTCAAACGATGACATTCATTGAATGAAAAAGATACGTGCCGTTATGTAGCCTGATACAAGCCCTACACTTCACATTAAAATGATTGTTGGTTTGTTCGTGTTGAAGGTTACAACGAAAAATGTTCAAGTCTATCGAAATTTATTTTACACCCCACAAAGCAGGAAACATCTGTAACAGGCCCATAACTCGCATAGGTCGAATTTATTTGCATGTGAGGAACTATTCTGCCAGCATGCAATTGTAAACTAACTGACGGAGTGTAATCGGCACCATACTTACTGTCTATACCCCATGCAAACTGTGTGCGACCACCACGAAGTCACACTTTCACGTCGGAATACACTGGGCGAGGGCAACATACGGCCCGCGGGCTGGATCCGGTCTGCGAAGGAAATTTAAACGGCCCACAGAGAGTTTGCGGTCTTTCATGATAATGCGGCCTGCTGCTGGAGAAAGATTCCGTTCGCGTCTACATACATTCCCGTGCAAACATTCAACAGTATGAAAATGAACAGACAAAGCGGCGTTCCAATCCAACTGATGCTCACTTGCAGTCTTTACCAAGGGTTTCTACGTTTGATGTCGATAACTTTGATCGAGAACAGATCTCATTGACTTCAACAGCTATTGAAGTATATTGCTTTCATAAATTCATTAAATACAGTTTTGGCCTCTATGCTTTCAACTTAAAATTTTCAATATATGCGCTTTTATAGGTGAATAAAATATTGTATAGGTATGGCTAACACGTGTATAGGTGGATAAATACACGATTACTGTATCGATTTAGGAATCCGGCCCGCCAAATACTTCATTTTCCTATATCCGGCCCGCCGACTGGAGAAGTTGCCCACCCCTGGAATACACGACTGTGACGTCATTTGAGCAATTAAAATGGCCCCCACCACCCGATATTGTCACGAGTCGCCACTGTAAACAACCTTTTAATCGAATTGATGCTTTATACAACGTAAACAGCACAAATGGCATCACGTACGTATGCAGTAATATAGGCAAATAAGTTATAAAGTAGGATTCACAACGATTCACAACAAGAGTCTTCCAACCGTCTCTTCAGCAAACTAACCAACGAAAACTAGTCTAGCAATTGAATATATGGAGAAAGAAAACGAGACTAATAATAATGATGATCAAACGACGCGACAATTAAATTAGAAATACAAGGACCTCACGAAGCAATATAAAGCCATACGAGTGCGCAAACATGTGCCGCACCAGCCATGAACCTCACGGCAAGTCACTGAGGTAAGCGTACTATCATTGGCACGCAGGAGATTAGTCGGGGGTACGCGAACAGTTCATTTTACTGGCAATACGAGAATTTTTGGAACAGTGATGATAATCTATGACAAGTAAGTAAATATTTAAGCTTAAAAATGCGGTTTCATACATTGAAGTGTAACGTTCCTCGCCTCATCTAAGTTTACTGTAGTGAATATTCGAATTTGTACTGTTGCGATGATGAGAACTACTATTAGGTCGTCTGGTGTTGATCCCGGGGTATTTCCACCAGAAACAGTCCGATGTTCTTATTATGAATCAACTTTCGGAAGTACAGAACTTCAATATTGCAGCAAACGATACGCTCATAGTTCCAAATCTATTCCACTCGAAGCTTTTTCACTGACTCTCATCAGGAGCGAACGTCAGTAAATGTAATCAATCAAATTAAAAATATATATCATAATTTTGTCGTTGTGACGTAATAATGACATGTACAAAGAGTCGCGAACGGCACATAACAACACGCGGTACGGTATAACAGACAGAAATCCGGCTGTACAATAGCCAAATGACAACGCAACACTAATGAAATATTCCCTGGGTATTCCCTTACGGCGGCAGAGAACCGACTTTTGCAGCTTTTACGTCACAACGAAAAAATTCTTTCAATATTTCGAATTTGATTGATCGAATTTTCTGACGTTCACTCCTGATGAGAGTTAGTCGAAAAGCTTCGAGTGGCATAAATTACCACTATTACAATCTTTAGTTTTCGTTTATAAACTCTAAAGTACACGTTAGAATGATAAGCAGGTTTGTTATGATTCAGACTTTAGTCGGTGGTATTGAAAATTGCTCCATTTGAGTCGAGTTAACACTATAATATACAGATTAACGTGCAACTTGAAACAATTGAAACAAATTCCGTTCTGGATGTCATTCGTGAGATTACGCATACTTGGTATCATCACGTCCCACCGATTTTCTTCCTAATTATTTCGAATTTTTCTGATGGCATTTACCGACGTTCGTTCCTAACGAGTGTCAGCCTAATAAGAATTTGACGAAATGGATCGGTAATGCTTAAGTGATCGGTTTTGCTTCGATAGTCAGTGGAACCAAATTGCGGTTCACAGCAACGTCGTCAATTTTAAAATTACCTCTGTGGTTCACTTATAATTGCTTCTGTGGCCCATCATTTGAAAACCACCGTGCTATAGTCACATCGTATTACTGAGTGGCCATTCGACGTGTTTATCATGTAGATAACTTACTTTTTAGTAGTTGCGTGGCGGAATAAAAACAATTGATTAACAGCATGTGTAAATGTATTTCTGCGTTCGTTAGTAACAATCCTGGGACGAAACCTGAATCGGTCGAACGCAAATCGCACCTGACAAACGCCATATCAGCTATCGTTGAAGTTGGCTTGAAATATGATATCTTTCATTGAAAATAGCTCTCGCGCTACTTTTGCTGAGTGGGGATCTCATTTAACATAACCAAATGGAAAAGGTGTCTGGCTAGAAGCTTGAGAATCACCAATGAAGCGGTCGATAAAATCAAATTTCATTATTTTAACTTTGTAACGGTGATGAATATCAACGAAATGATCAATCATATACTTACCATAGCAGTATGAATTGAAGAACTCTGAACCTAAATTAAATATATGGCTCAATCTTGATAGCATAATGCGGAAAGCGTCGTAGTGTTAAAATAGTAATTATAAATAACACGGTTTTAATATTCGAAGAGTCTGCATGCAATGGATATGAAATTACCACGAATTGGGTGTATTCATTGCTTGTAACTTAGCTGCCTAGCATTTCAAGTACAGCGTACGAGAGCCAGATTTCGGAAGATGATGAGTGATGACTAGGGCAAGTTTTTGAAACTTTTTTAACGCTTCCGACAACTTCCTAGATACTCATAATCTATGTACTATGATGGTTTAAGCTATTTTGGAGGATTTTATAGTGAAAGTTTTTGCAACTTTTCACTATTTCTCATACCAATTTTCACTGCAACATTACATTTTCACTGTGTCACTTTATTCGAGCTATTATTATTATAATATTTAAAAACAATTTTAGTGACGCATATAACAACTATGGTCTTTTGCGTCACGACTTAACACTTGCTAATCGAATCGAAACAGTTGCTAATCATACCAATTTTCACTGCAACATTACATTTTCAGTGTGTCGTTTTATTCGGGCTATTGGTTTTGTTTCACTGGGTCATCTTATTCGGCCTATTGGTTTTGTTAAAGTTGCCAAGAGTGAGTTTTTCTGCAACGCCTTCGGTCAAGTTTGCAGTCCTAGAGGGCTTGGGGTGTATTATTGGACTTATTTCAGCGTGAGTGGGGTTATCGCTATGCTGTCTGGCTTTTTAGTAGAAAGTTATACCCGCATTGCGTAATTTTCTCGCTGTGTACGAAGAAAATATATATTTTGGCGGTCTCGCCAGAATGTCCGTGAAATGGCAAAGTAAGAAATTTGACTGCTCTGCAGGAACTAGGTTATTGAACGGAACCAATGTCGAAAATTAAGTGAAACTTTATCACGACTTTAGTGCAACAAAAACTTGCCCTAGTGATGACCTAGCTAGGTAAAATGATCGTCAATGTACGTCATATCAAAGCAGTTCTGGTCTTTCTGATAGTGGTGACAAACTTTTAGATGTTTTTCAAGCAATTCGATTTTCAGTTTTGGTCGGAAGTATCAGATGAGTATCTGACAACATCTCTACCAGTGAGCGACTGCATGAGTAATAGTCCAGACAATGATTTATTTTAATTCGTAGAGGTCAGCTGACTAGGAATTCGTTTTCTCACCGACGCAATGCTTCTTCTTTTCAACGAAGTTGCAGTCAGAGCTGGTAAAGAAAAATATATCATATCAGTGCAAGAAACAAGCTTTTATTTCGCATAAGTAAACGGTTGGATAACACCATGTTTAGTTGGCTAAAAAAATTATTTATTGTGTTTTAGTATTCCAAACTAATTACCAAAATACCAAAATTTTTCCTGAAGTGTCCCAAATTTTGAAAAAATGTCAATTTCTCTAATTTTTGATTCTACTCATAATTGCACCGTATTAATCATAATAATTATTTATTGGAGGTAAGAAAACGCTGATGAAAAGGGTATTATGACCAAATATAGCTTACTCAAATACTCATGCATCAAGTAACAATAAAAAACTCAGAAATCCTTGAGAGTGGTTTTATTTGCGTGACTTGCGTCTGTGAATATTCTCTTGCTATGAATCACAAATAACACCATGTCAAAAAATTTGCAAAGTTTTAATTGAGAAAAAAAATTTCTGTATTGTGTTTTGTAATTCCAAACCAATGACTAAAATACAAAAATGTCTTCTAACGAGTGCATAGCCTTTAAGAAATGTCACTTTATGTGATTTCCCGTTTTAGTTAAAATGGCCCTGTCACAATACGCATTGGACGTACAAACACTCTAACAAAACGTATGAACATGCAAAAATAGCGGCTACGATAGACCATAAAAGGATGGAAACACTTCAAAAAATTTCCGAAGTGATTTTGTTTGCGTGATTTGGGTCTATTGACTGTGAGATCCGCTGGTATTATGGACCGCATATAATCCCCCATCATTATGCAATTCCCCACTCTTAATATCATCATTCCAAATCATGCATATCCTCCTTAAACAGGTCAATATGTTTCTCGCTTACATAACCTATATTTGAACCAATAAAATCAAGGTGAAAGTGCAGGTAATGCGTTTAAGGACATGCACTTTTTGTTTTTCATATATGTGGATCATATTGTTTATGATTTATATTCATTGCTTCCTTTATTTCGATGAAAATTTTCAACTACATCTCCAAATGCCTTGAATGCTCCTGATCCTGCTTCTCTCGCAGTCATTTTATTATCAAGTGCTTTACAATATATTGCCAACATTCCCGCATAAGCAAGGAAAAGCTGTCACAGAAAAATACCGTGAATATCACTCATGCCCTTTTCTCGACGAAGGACATCGTTCCGTAGTTTCAACCTTGGAGCCAGAATTTCCGCAGTTGATGTAGTGAGTCCCAACTAAATCATTAGGTTCGTGTTGGTTCGGAATGTGTGGTTTTGGATTTTTATCTATATGGGAAATGTTGAAGTCGTCATTCGAGTCATTTTCTGTATATTTAAGCAATGACAAGTCTTCTGGAGCTTTTTTGCCTGGTGGTTTGGGCAGTGAAAACATACTGCAATACGGAACAGGTGCTTAAGAGGAGATGGCATTGAAGGACATGCAATGTCAAGTCATTTTCTAGTTATTCTGAACGTTGGAATGTCACCCATACGGAAATAACAGTCATCAATAAGGTTTCGAAATTCCTTTTAGATTCTTATAGCGAATGAAATTGAATGCCGATCTTCCCTAAGCCATACAGCCATATTTCATCGGTTTGTTACGCAGATTACATGAAATGCCCAGTTTTTATTTTTGTCTCCATTCTTCATGCCAAATTAAAATTAATAAGAATAAAAACCTTACTTCCATCTATATTTTGTTCTAAATTTGTTTCAAACTGATATGCAGACCATGGATAATCAAAAACAGCCAGTACGCAGATTACATTTGTGATGTTGACATTAATGACGAAATTACACTCGCTTGATCCCGAATCAGTGAACAGAACAGAACAGAACGAAAAGGAATTGGAGATTGCTTGCTGTAACCAATAATGACTAACTGAGACTGACAAGATGATTGTTACTAACAACCAACTGTTACGAATTAAATGATGGATCAATATGACGTCACAGGTAATAGGAAATTAAATGAAGGAGCTTGAAAAACATGGTGCGGAAAGTTTTAAAAGGTTGAAATGATATTTCTAAACGACACTTGAGGCAAATAAATGCCAGAAACATGTTTTACTAAGAAATCGGGTGTGGGAAATATCAAAAAATCGGCTCAACTATATTTTTGTTACATGGTGTAAGTCAAATCGAACGCGTTGTTATTGATATTATTTTTATAGGGTAATATAGCCAGGGTTGCCAGTCGCGACACCGTCCTGATTTCACAGATTTGTACTGATTTAGACATGTTCCCTGATATTTGTTTCGATGTTCGATCCAGTTTATCCATATTTCCGGCAATTTGGTCGGGATTATTATTATCCTTCGCCTAGATTCCCAGGCGTATAAAGCGGCACATTCCGAAAATACTCCCATCTAAGAAATGGGCAAATCAAAGCACTGTTATCGCATGTCAGTGTACGTAAGTTTCAAAAACAGCGTATTCAAGAATAAGCTTCGATCGTTGGACATCCTTTTCCATATTGGTTTTCTTTTTGGTACCGTTTGCTCTAGTGTGCGGATAACTCACGAAAAGAGGTACCCGAATAGTCTTCGAGCTTAATCACTCTATTAGTGCAATGGATATAGTGAAAGCAAACATATTACACGAAGGAAAGTACGTATGTGACGTACACGTCATAGTGCACTGTTGTACTTGTAGATGCAGCTCGTGATATGTCGCACACTTTCCCTCTAAAGCTTCACTGTCTAGGGCAGAGTATCAACTGGTGGACGCTGGACCACTGGTGGTCCACAAAAGCGTTTGAAATTGTGCCTCATATTTATATGTGAAATAATTTAGGCCAGTTCTTTTCAACCTTTTTGAGCTCCATTCGCACATTTTTTGTAAAATAAATTTCATTCACACACACTAACCGAAAATTGTTATAAAAAAAGAAGATGAAGATATTTAACAACATTCTGTTCAGACGTGCCACAAATTGGCTACTACAGCTTCCTTAAGCTAATGTCTCATCAGAAAGACAACTATGATTGATTTCAACTATTTCACGAAAACCCTTCTCGGCCAAACAAGTTGTTGGGTTTTGTACAATAACGTCTACTAGTGCTTGGATAGCCAGGTGTTAAAAGCTGTTCTGCACTCCTATCAAAAATACAGCATATTTTCCGCGAGTGAAAATACTTGATAGCAGGAGGGAAGCGAGTGACGCAGTGTGCTATGCAACACCGTCACGACACCAGTGGTTGTTGGGTCGTGTCTCGGCTCTACCAAGTTTCTAACAGTGTTGGGATCAAGTCACTACTTTCGAGTCACGAGTCATTTCGAGTCATTGCACATTTTGACTCGAGTCAAGTCAAGTCAATCGATTTTCGAAGGTGACTCGAGTCAAGTCAAGTCACCTGTTTTTTGGAGGTGACTCGAGTCAAGTCAAGTCAAGTCACGAGTCAAGTCACAATTCAAGTGAAATTGAATTTCGAAGTATGAGTGATGATTCAAAGGCATTACGTTTTGCTAAGTGTGTGAAAGACAGATGAATTGGCCATTTATCTCGAGTCAAATAACGAATATAAAGTTAATTAAACATGCAAAAAGACACTACATCGCCCACGCACATGTACAATGTACATGGTACAGCTGCTATTAGAATACGTGAGTAGCTGTACACTGTGTACAGTTACATGCTACAGTCAGTTATATTCAGCCAAATTATAGGAACAAATACGAAGCCCCGAGAAGTTGAAACAAATTGATCTGGTACAATAGCCTACACTACCCATCTACGCATCCGTAAGAACACAAACGCACAAACTATATTTGTTCGATTTAAATCATACAAGAGGGTTGGCAAAACTGAGCAATGCGCATTGAGCATTGAGCCGTCTAGGATTGAGCCGTCTAGGAAACAGAGAGACACATTGCTATTAGATTAATCTACTACTGGTACGACAACGTAAATTGTGATCGTTTCGTTTGCGGTCAATATATTTGTGATGTAACAGTGAAGGATCAGTGTAACGTACAATGACTGATTGCTCTCACAAGTGACACCGACGTATCTTGAACAATCCGAACATACACAAGATACATTAATTTAATCGACACTGTTTACTTAATGACTTGAAATTGACTCGTAAATTTTGCTCCGAGTCACGAGTCAATGCAGAATTCTGAAGCTCCGTGTCAAGTCATTTTTGCAAAGTGACTCGAGTCAAGTCAACTCATACGAAAAGTTGACTCGAGTCATCCCAACACTGGTTTCTATGTGTCGGAGGTTTATCTAGGCTCCTCATCGCTGAACTCACTGCGATTGCAGTGACTTAAAAATACAGTAAGCCGAGCTTGAAAGTCTACAGCAATGATCCAGTGAAGAAATGCGCATGGACGAGAGGGAGACTGATTCGTGGAAGAGAGAGTGCAAGAAAAGTTGTCCATGAAAAAATAAATTGAACCGTTGAACTTACAATTGTGCTGCTTAAGTGTCGTCGTTCCATTGTCGTAGAGCACAAAGCCTCACAAGGCTATAAGCACAACTGCTGTACCTTATCAATGAAATACAATACTTGATGGCACAAATCGTTTTTGAGTGCTGACACAAAGGTCCCTGAGGCTTCAGTTTGTCGAAAGGGTGAAAAACCCATATGTTTGTGTTGAGGTTTTATCCTATGTCTATGAAAATAAGGTGCAAAACGATCAAGGAGAATATGCACATTACAGCTTGCTATGTTATGATACGTTGCTCCAACTCGTGTTCTGTTTTTGTTTTTCGATTTCCTGTTTTATGTCTCGCGAGNATGTAGGAAGAGCAAATAAAGTCACNATCTNTGTGCTCGGCTCTTTAACTCAATCTAACNTGAAAATTCAAAACACCTTNATTAACCTTAAAACAGATTTTTGACATCACCAAAATNTGGATTTTTGCGACATCTCGCGATTAGAGCCTCACCAATGAAAAGAAATNCATGTTTAANATTACATTAGTATGCTACGANTTTACAGATNTGTAGGACATATGCAGAATGCNTACACCACACTTCTACCCAACACAGCTNCACGCAAAACANGTCTNGCGCACGTGANTTCAAATCAGGGTGAATTAAATTCCTCTGCAGGTCGCATTTGTNCTACTGTCTACTCAGATTGCAAGAACGGTACTATTCCGTGCCAACAAAGGACCGTATCCATATCAAAAGCATATCGCGCGACGGTCATTTTGGCCAGGGTTTTGTGGCCGATGATGTTCTTTGCACCGCATTTTATCAGTGGTATGTTGACTAAAGCTTTACGTCTTCATGTGGCCCGACGCGGAAGGGGTAGCCTCGAAAGGAATAAGTTTCATGGACCTGAACTCGCTCGTTGCACATCCCTACACTAGTTCATCCCGACGGGCTTGGTCCATGTATTCC